>CAUYRH010069879.1:0-31780 GCA_963574655.1 Perodicticus potto | reverse complement strand
TATGCAGCCTTAAAGAAAGATGGAGACTTTACCTCTTTCATGTTTACATGGATGGAGCTGGAACACATTCTTCTTAGTAAAGTATCTCAAGAATGGAAGAAAAAGTATCCAATGTACTCAGCCCTACTATGAAGCTAATTTACAGGTTTCATATGAAGGCCCTAACCCAACTATAGCACAGGAATATGGGGAAAGGGGTAAGGGAGGGGAGGGGAAAGGGGACATTAGGGAGGACATTAGGGTGAAGGGAGGGTAATTGGTGGGGCCACACCTATGGTGCATCTTAGAAGGGTACAGGCAAAACTTACTAAATGCAGAATACAAACGTCTTCATAAATAACGAAGAAAATGCCATGAAGGCTATGTTAATCAGTTTGATGAAAATAGTTCCGATTGTATATGAAACCAGCACATTGTACCCCTTGATTACACTAATGTACACAGCTATGATTAAATAAAAAATATCTATTTGTTTACTGATTATCATCTTCCTCCCATTGCCATGAGTATAAGCTACTCAGGAAAAGGGACTTTATTTTGTGTGAATTTAAGCACACCTACATGCAATAGGTGCTCAATGAATATTTGGAGAATTTAAGCACACCTGCATGTAACAAGTGCTCAATGAATGTTTGTTCAATGAATGAATGAATGAACAAACATATTTAATCTTGGTCATGAAGTCCTATCACTGCTCTCTGACTTAATTTCTTCATCTATAAAGCAAAGAAATGAAGATTAGGGGATCCCCACATTTTTTCTTTTATTATTCCACATAAATCAGAATGAAGGCCTTGAGAACCAAGGGGTTGAATCTCTGCCCAGAGCCAAGAATGAGTATTTTGTTTAGGCCTTCCAGCCCCTGGCTTTCTGGGTGGCCCTAGGCGAGTCGCTTCACCCTGTTCTTTAAGTTCTATATTTTTAAAGCAAGGCTAACACTTACCTACCGCATTGGGAAGCAGGAGGATTAATTAATGCTTGTAAAGGGCTCTGGTATTTCTCAATTAAAAGATTCAATTATAGTAAATTATTACTATTAGGTAAATTAAAATGAGAATGCAGGCATGAGTTCCAGCTTTAAAAAATAAGAAGAAACCATGACTTACATTTTAAAACAATCCCCAAAAAGAAGAAAAGAAAAAGACAAATTTCCCATGTTTTAATAATATGAGAAAAAATACAGTTTCAAGGAAGTTGCACGACACCTTTAACTAACCTAGAATGTTCCTTAGTGCTTCCTGTGTATGTGATTAAGATTACAGCTCAAACTTAGTGTTAAAGGGAAAAATAGATATATTTTAGCACATTTCCCACTTCGTGTATCTTTCCCTTAAAAACAAAATAAAAAAATTTTTAAAGCACTAAGTATCTTCTAAAAAGTATATAAAAGTTGCTCATGTTTGTGAGAAGAGCCAAGATTCTTTGAGAAAAGGAGAATACAAAGATCTATATTTTGAAATAGCAACACTATGAAATAGAGCAGAAGCTTTGTTAACCAGGTTACCTTAGGCACATTGAGCCTCTTTTTAAAATAACCCTATTAAATGAAACTTCACATTGTGTTTTAATTTACCCTACTCAAGGGAAAAGCTTGCCCACATATCAGCTGTACTCGCAGAACACTGTTTTAACCCATAATATTGTTAGTACTATTGTGAAAGAGAATGTCATGGTCGTGCATTTGCTTCCTATGGTGAAAGCTAACTTGCTCCCTTCTTTTCCTTTTATTCTTTTCTTTTTTTCTATGGTCATGAAAGCTCTCAGGGTGGATTTACTCTGCCTGTCTGCTGTAAGAAACCTGGGAGGCTGCTGCTTAAGGATCCAAGAGGCCTCCTGGGATGTTGGGGTTGCCTGGTAATACTCAGGGAGGGAGATGATTTAGGAGTCAGGACACACCTCCAGAAACACTGTTAACTTTGGTAGGCCTGGGAAAGAAGGGCTCCTCAAGGAGAGGTCTGCTGCTTAATATGTAAGAAAAGGAGATTTGACTGCAGAGCTAACTGTACCCCTGAATCTCCAGCTTATCTGCTCACTTGTGTCTTTAAGGATGCAACATGTGAAGACTTTTCTAAATTGCAGAAACCCATTCAAACCTTCAAAATTATTATTATCTACTGGACTTGCTTTTTGAGAAATGGATTTCTTCACTAAACAGGTTAAAATTATAGTTTCTTTTCCCAGAAAAATGCTCATAAGGATAGGATTTCATATGTAATTTTAGGAGGTGTAGAATATGTTTTAGAGTCATGAACTCCAGATACTGTGAGCAGTGAGCAGCTGATTTGGAAAACCTACTCAAGGAGGTATGTACATGGTCTCCAGTGCTACCATGAGTTCCCTACAATTGAGGATATTTTCCTGGAGAATTTTCAAGGAGGTCTGTGGCCCACTTATAGTGAAGAATATCTGAACTAGGGCACCTTAAAACATTAAGTTTTCTCCCCTAGCAGGAGCCTGAATTTTTTAAGGAGAGAGACATATCTTCATCATCTTTTTTTTTTCTAATTTGTCTTCGTTTTCTTTCTTTATTGTTTGGAATTCATTGAGGCTACAAAGAATTCAGTTGCATTGATTGCATTTGTTAGATTAATTCCCTTTTATAATTGTGTCCCGCACCCAGGAAGTGTGCCAGACACTGTGACCCCCATTCCTCTTTCTCCTTCCTTCTCCTCACTACGTCATCATCTTTTTAATATTATTGGAACATAGAGTGTTTAATAAAGATTTGTAGAGTGAATAAGTCAATTAGCTAATCAAAAAACCAAGTCATTTCAATAAAAGAGTTGTTGGCATAAAATAGGGGAGAAGAAGTCAAGCAGACTCATAGGAAGTTATATACACAAAGATAGTCTCATAAATTTTATTCCTGGACATTTCCAGATATTTTCTACAGTAGACATGTAAGTCATGAGTTAATCAGCTTCATCATCTTAATTTTCATGTGAAGAAATGTTATATAGATCATGGGCAGCTTCTCCAACTTTAATGTGAGTACGATTCACCCAAGTATATTTTGGAAATGTTGAATCTGATTCAGCAGGTTGAGGGCTTGAGTATTATATTTCAAATACAAGCTCTCAAGTGAATTATACTTGAGAGAGCAAAAAAATAATTGAACAAATAAAATAGTCATAAAGTATTCTATTTTCTACTCACCCATTCACTACCTTTGAATATAATAAGGATAGAAATACCACTTAGGAATGGATTTAAGGTAAGGAAAGCAACCCAAGAGTGGTGGTTCATGCCTGTAATCCCAGCACTTTGAGAGGTTTAGGTGGAAGGAATGCTCGAGCCCAGGAATTCCAGACCAGCCTGGGCAAAATAGCAAGATCTCATCACTACAAAATATTCTTAAAAATTACCCAGGCATGGTAACATAAGTCTGTATTTGCCACATGCCTGTAGTCCCAGCTATTGGGAGGTTAGGGTGGGAATATCACTTGAGCTCAGGAGTTTGAGGTTGCAGTGACCTATGAACACATCATTGCACTCCAGCCCAGTCAACAGAATAAGAACTCCTCTCTTTTAAAAAAAATAAATAAATAAATAAGGAAGACTTCCAGGTAGAAACGCCCTGAATCTCCCTACAATCCCCTCGAAGGCAATACCAAGTCACACTTAAAGTTAGACACAGACTGATTGCACTTTCCACCTAATTATATGGGTATAGAACAAGCAGATATTTCATTTATATTTATATTTTTACTGAGCGAACCCACAGATATTACTATTTTTTAATTTTGTTAAAACTGTTAAATATGATCAGATTGTCAGGGAAGGTAAAAAAGACTTACCCAAAATAAGATTTTCAGGGCATAATGTTATATACTTTATTTAACAGTGTGTTTTGACCTTCTTTCTCTTTTTTATTTTTCTTATATAGCCCTGGGCCATTTATCTGCCTCTTTATACCCCAGAAAATTACCAGGTGAAGTTCTATTACTCTCACCTTCCTCTTTATAATTTCTCAATGCTCCTAAAACATTTAGCAAGGAAAGGTGTTCATTTTCATCTTATGTACTTATAGTTCCCTACATAACTTTTAAACGTTTTTGAAAGAGCAGATTTTAAGAGCTTCATACTCTTATTTCAAGTATTCATATTAATGGGCATCAATAAAACCAGAGTTTGGGGAGTTTTCTTCTACTTGCAGAATTTTTTATTGAACATAAATTCCAAAGGTTCTACTTCCTCTTCCCATGTGGAACTACTCTTTAACTGTAGTTTAAATTGACACACATTTATTTCAAGTGAAAAAAAAAACTATAATTTTCCTATTGACTGTTAACCAATGGCATTCATGGTTGATCCCCCCTCCTGTTTAATCAAAAGAGGTTTGGATGGGTCAAGTCTTCATGTTAGAAAAGGAAGGGAGATTGACATGTAGCAGGTAGGCAAAGCAGGGAACAAGTATGTCATTGACTGTGAGTGTGAATCTCAGCCCTGCCATGGAGCAGTTACACTCTTGGGTAAGAAGATACACCTATGTGTGTCTGCTTATAAATGGCAGCAGGTTGGAGTTCACACAAACTCTGGATGAGTCCTTGGTTCTAGTTCCCACTCTGGCCCATGAGACTAAGAGGATTTGTTTCTGCTCTGTGTCTTTAGTTTCTTCCTCTGTATAAAGAGGTAAATTGGGTAAACAGGTCTGGATTGATGATTTCAGATCTAAAAGTTGCTCCTAGGGAACGTTGCTGGGGCCATCGGAGAATCTGGATCTTCAGGACCATTACAGAGTGCTCAACAGGTGCCTACCCATAACAAGGGCTTTATTTTTGCTACATATTTTTATCAATTGTTGAATGACAGCACTGCTGGTAAATTGTGTAAAACATGTACCAATGCTTTTTAGACAACTATAGAAAACTAAAATAAAAAAATATCCTTGCATCTGTGCATCCGGCTTAAGTTGAGTTTATGTGTAGGTAAAGAGGTGGCTTAAATTTAAGGGTGAAGAAAACCAATGACTCCCATTTTAAATGTAAGAAAATATTCTTTTGACAAGAGAATCACTTAGCACACTAAAGATATACCTGAGCAATGTGACTTTTTATAAGATACACACTGTATTTTTTATTTTTTATTTTTTATTTTTCTAGTAGTTAAAACCACACATTGATGCACTGTAACTGTGATGGAGGGGGCTTTTTCAACAAGCTTTTTTCTTGACTGCTTAACTGTATTATCTTGTTACAGTATACCGGACACCAGGGGGCACTGAAGGAGTGAACAATTCTGTCTACCACTCTGCAAAGGCCACACCTAAGTATTCACCTTTCACGCAGCCACAACTGTAGCAGTGCAGTCTTCCTTTCTTTCTCCCTTTCCTTCTTTTTTTGTTTTTTTGTTTGTAATAACTTTCAGGAATATGTCCAATTATTTCTTGGAGGGAAATCCACCCTGCCCATAGACAACACCGTCTTAAATGGCCTTGTCTGAGAGTAGACACTCTACCACATCATTTTTCATTATAATACCAAACATCGGTGGTAAGAGTACTAGGTGCCTATCTGGTATTCCTATTCCCTTCTTTTTTACTTACAAAATTCCTGTGTTGTTGAGGACAGCTACAAACAATATTTCCCAGCTTCTCTAGATCAGCATGAGTAGTAAGATGGAAGAGAAAGTTGTGTGGGACATCTGAGACAGTTATCCAGAAAGCGCCTCTGAACTGGTAAGAATCTTTTCTCCTTTCTTCCTTCTCCCTGTCTGTACAATGGATGCTATGGCTGGTGCTATGGCAGCCATCTGTCAATTCTGAGGCAACTTTAAGAAAACCATGTACTAATGATGGTAAAACAGAAAGAAAGAGCAAGCGCAAGACCTTGGTAGAGCTAAGGAACTTCCATTTCATCACTGCAATACGTACTTCCAAGCTTTCTTTGATGTGAAATAAAAGAAAAATTAACTGGCTTAGCATACTATGATCTAGAACTCTTCAGCATTAAAACAAAGTTTTAATTTCAAAGTATTTCATCCTGAAAATATTATAGTTAATAATGGCTATTCTTTAATTATATGTTGCAAAGGAATTGGACCAAACAAAATAATGCACTGAACATCTATCCATGAATAAAGCATTATTATGGAAAGGCAGGAGGTAAAACGTATTTTTGACATCATTTTAATTTAATTGCATAAAGAGAAAAAAAAATTTTTTTGAGACAGAGCCTCAAGCTCTTGCTGTGGGTAGAGTTCCATGGCATCACAGCTCACAGCAACCTCCAACTCCTGGGATCAAGCGATTCTCCTGCCTCTGCCTCCCAAGTAGCTGGGACTACAGGTGCCTGCCACAATGCCCGGCTATTTTATGGTTGCAGCCATCGTTGTTTGGCAGGCCTGGGCTGGATTCGAACCCGCCAGCTCAGGTGTATGTGGCTGGCACCTTAGCCGCTTGAGCCACAGGCACTGAGCCATAAAGAGAAAATATTAACTAGTCTTTCCTAAAGGGAAGTCTTACAGAGAATCACAACAAATTACAATTCTCCTCTAAATTACTGTTGTTTCATCTATAAAAGCAACTGCCCTTCCTAAGAGCCCACTGGACTCAAACTGGCCACCATCATAGAAAGAGCTGCGTGCAAAGCATTGCTCATCTTCTGCATTCACTGGAGAGGGCAGGCAGCCGCACTTTTGAGAATTTCCCCTCTCAGTACCCTGGTCAGCGGCCTTGCCCTCAACTCTCAGTAGGCCAGACCCCCCTAGCTCTCACCCCACCCTCATCAGGAACCTTCTGGTAAAAGAAGAATGCAGAAACCAAAAAAAGCAGCTTCTTCTACAGAAAGATTCTGAGCTTCTGAGTCTATTTTGCCTCATCAAGAAAGAACTATTTATTTTTGTTACATTGGTTCACTTAAATTTTAGATTTCCTTATAATTCATATTATTCTTTTCTTTGTTATCTTAGTGGATGGAAAAATTTAATCAACAATAGAATAAAATGAATATGAATATCTTTAAAATATTAGTCTTTACATTATCAAAGTTTGGTGATGTGTTTTTAGGGTGTGCAAGACATTGTTTTACAGAATGACAGAGGAGGAGGAAACTCCAATTATTAGATAACTTCCAATGGAATGCCCTATTTCAGAGAAAAATGGTAGTACCTGGCGTTAGAAGCCATAATATTGGCTTGGCGCCTGTGACTCAAGTGGCTAAGGCGCCAACCACATACACCTGAGCTGGCGGGTTCGAATCCAACCCGGACCCGCCAAACAACAATGACGACTGCAACCAAAAAAACAGCCAGGTGTTGTGGCGGGTGCCTATAGTCCCAGCTACTTAGGAGGTAGAGACAGGAGAATCGCTTGAGCCCAGGAGTTGGAGGTTGCTATGAGCTATGATGCCATAGCACTCTAACCAAGGCAACAGCTTGAGGCTCTGTCTCTAAAAAAAAAAAAAAAAAAAAAAAGAAGCCATAATATTTTGGAGACAGAATTTAATTTATTCAAAAGATCTATGTTTAGCTTCCAAATACCTTGTTATACTGGAAGGAAATTACATAGCTTGTGAGGAATAAATCATAGCTGAGCTCTTATATAGGGACAGGTCTTTTAAACTGTAGAGATTAAAGTAGACATAAAGAATTGGTTTTTAATTTAAAAGATAATTAAATACTTAGCAGGCTATATTAAATAAGATTACAAAGTTTCAGCTTGACGGAGCTCTTTTAAAGTAATAGAGAAAGCATCATTCCCAGAAGATAGCCAATCCGGAGTTGATTTTATCACTGGGTATGTTCTCACCTGTGTGCGCTTGGTTTTCTAGTGTCTGTGACTCAGAATTTGTACCTTGATAGTAGTTATTAACAGTTTCTTCTTTGTGGTTTTCTAATATTGAGTGGAAAATGTGCATGCATGCATTTTACAGGGTAACTTAAATATGTTCATACTAAAGGTGTGTACTAAAGGTGTACATCTGCTCCAAATAAGATTAAACATTTATTTCTTGAAGAAACTTATCAATATAACCCTGCTTTTGTTTTCTGAAACTGAAATGAAGACATTTTGCACACAAAAAAAGGTAGAACTAAAGGGTGGTGTCATGGGTGATCCTTTCTCAGTTTCCAATTTTATTCCCTTAGTCTCTGGTTATCCAATGTCTGCAGACCAAGCAGCACCCTGGCTTGCAAGCTTGTTGCAATTGCAGAATCTTATCTCAAACCTACCTGGTCTGCATTTTAAGATTCAACAAGGGATTTAGGTTTGGTGTTTGAGAGGCACCATGTTGGACTCCACCCCATATACTTGAATTGCTTTTCTATAAAGTTGTATAATAATGCAATCAGATTGTCTTAGCTCTCTGAATGCAAATAGTATAGAAATGCAAGTTAAAGATAGTAATTAAGTTTGCATCAAAGTTAGCTCAGGTGCTGACTTTAAAACCTCACTTTCTGTCTGATGAGACTCTACCATTTCTCTTAGTCCTCATATCCAAACAATCAATTAATGTAAATTAGTATTCATGTGCTTAATATTAAAACAGAAAGACGTAAACTTCGGGAAGATGAAAAGAAACCCATTTGCTGTCCTCATCCAGTCCCCTTTCACCACTAAGAATGTGTTAGGACCCAGATAGTTTGGCTGCCCAGTTGTCAGCACAAAATCTCTTGGTTTCTTGTTTTGGTCTGGCTTAGTTTTTCTTTAAATTTAACTTTTGTAAAGATTATTGTTTTATATTAAACACACATGCACATGTATTCTTTAGGAATGATGTAAGAAATTTCCAATGGACATTTTTAAATCATTTTCCATTTTTTCTTTAAATATAAGCTTGAGAACTTAGTGTAATCTGCTTACATTTTGGAAAATCAGCTGCAAGGTTCACCAGTGCTTTCTTGTATATGTTTTGTGCTAGATTGATTTGTGTCCCTGAGGCATGAATCAGAAACATTTATGCAATAATCAGAGTTCATCGGCGATAACACTAATACCTTATCATCTCATCATGCAGCTCAAAATGGTAGGAAAGTGAATGCAAATGTTTTAATAGCTATTATCTGGGCTGGAGAGAAAGTGGGGATATTAAGGAATAAAGAATAAAACAAAAAGTGAGTCCGAGAGAGGGAAATATTACTGGAATGTTGAAATTGAGAATGAAACCCAAAGAAGTCAGGAAATTCAAGAGTTAAGGCTCCCATTGCTCCCTTAATTCTGCCCCTGGTGTTGGGTATACACATGGAGTATGTATCTTTTATTACCAGATCCCATAATACTTAGCAACAGAGCCCACTTAGGATGGTGATGAAGAAGCATATGGCTCCTTATGAAATGAGCTTTAAATACATCCAAAGGTTAACAACTAGTATAACAAGGTATTTTTACCATAAAAGTTTAATGTTAATTATAACATTGGATAACATTGTTATGGAGTGAAATATGTACACAAGGCAACACTTCCCTGGGGCACAGCTGATGTGCCCTGCGTTCACAATGGAATTTTCCCAGCTTCAGTTATAAAAGTGGAAATAATTCTTCCTTCCCGGGAAATACATGAAAATTAACTAATGTAGTGAAATTTCAGAATCTCTACTTTGCTTTATGTAAGAATAAATTTTATAAACTGGAAATTATAGTTAAAATAATGACATACTACCATTGTGGGGCAGGAGATACAGAGAAACAAATGATGCCTCTTTCCTACTCCCCCCCACCCAGTCACCAAAAAAAAAAAAAAAAAAAATATATATATATATATATATATATATGTTTTAAGCTGATTTTTGAAAGTTGTATATGGCTTTGTCTCCCTTTAGATTTATCTTCTTAGTGATGCTAATTCTTGACAAATGAATACTTGCCTGAATATATTCAAGGTACAAAAATCAGTCCAAGAATGTGCCTACTTGAACATTAAAAATAAAGGAGGGTGCATATAAAAAATTGCAAAACTCATTTGTAAAATGACCACTCCCCACTACTAATACCAGTAAACAGTGAAGAATGAACAGTGTAGGCAAATAAGTTTAGTGTTTATGAAAGTATTGCTAAGGCTTTTGGCTAGCTGAAGTTTGAAAACTAAATTAACCCTTCCAGAAATGGCTACATAATTTGTGGGGCCCAGTGCAAAATGAAAATTTTTAAAAAAATATTAAGAACCTCAAGATGGTGACAGCAGGTATTATTAAACACAGGCCCCTGTAGGATGTAAGTTGCATGGTCTGACCCCTTCTTTGATTAAAACAACTTCTTTCCTGTCTTTTTTCTGGAAATTGTTTTTATTGTTCTTACTCATTTGTATCTCATCCTTAATTGTCCCAATTTAAAATTTCTGTGGAAAGACCCTGGGCTCTGGAATCAGATGAATCTTCCTTAGATTCCCCATCTCTACCATCTAGTAGTTGTATTACTTTAATATAATCACAATTTCTCTGAGACTTAATTGTCTAATCCCTAATATGAGGGTAATGGTAATTAATACCTTCAGGATAGGATTGAGCTGTAAGAGTAAAATAAGATAATTCACAGTGTTTGGCCCTTAGTAAGTACTCAAAAAAAGGTGGCTATTCTTATTATTTCATCTTAAGATTGCTGTGAGTATAATATTGAGATAATGAAAAGAACTTCAAAGTATCCAGCAATCTGAGATTGGTTAAAAATAGCACAGCCTCAACTGATAGAGTATTATAGCTGCTGAGGTGGGTCTCTTCATCTGGCTGGAACAGTCTAGGACAGTGCTGCCTGAAGGGTAGTCTGCCAACCAGCACCCAGCAGCACCCCAGAGCTGGTTGGAAATGCAGATTCCCAGACCTTACTGCAGAGCTTCTAAATCAGGAACACTCCACGTAGCCCCTGATCAGCTGAGAGCCACCACACCCACCAGGTGATTTGGATGTGCTTTCAAGTTCAACAACCATGGCTCTGTTACATGACTTGGGTCTGTTAACTGATAAAGTCTTCCCTCATCTTGGAGATTGTAAATTGAACTGCAATAAACAATCTAGTGCAAATGTCCTTATGATAAAATGATTTTTTTTTCTTCTGGGTAGATGCCTAGTGGTGGGATTGCAGGGTTAAATCAAAGATCTAATTTGAGTTATTTTAGGATTCTCCATACTTCTTTCCAAAGAAGCTCTGTTAGTTTGCAGTCCCCCCAGTAGTGTAAAAGTGTTCCACTCTCTCTACATCTGCACCAGCATCTGCAGCTTTGAGACTTTGTGATGTGGGCTATTCTCACTGGGGTTAGGTGATATCTCAGGGCGTGTTTGATTTGCATATTTCTGATGATTAGGGACAATGAGCATTTTTTCATATGTTAGCCATTCATCTGTCTTCCTTAGAGAAGGTTCTATTCATGTCTCTTTCCCAGTGGTAGATGGGATTGTTAGCTCTTTTTTTGCTTGTTTTTGTTGTTGTTGATTAATTTTGAGTTCTCTGTAGATCCTAGTTATCAAGCCTTTGTCCAATTTGTAATATGCAAATATCTTTTCCCATTCTGACAGTTGTCTATTTGCTTTGGTTGCTGTCTCCCTAGCTGTTCAAAAGCTTTTCAGTTTGATTAAAGAATGGATTAACAAATTGTGGTACATACACCATACACACAAAAGAGATGGTGACTTCACATCTTTTCCAATATCCTTGGAGCTGAAACATATTCTTATTAGTAATGTATCACAAGAATGGAAAAGCAATTATCCAACGTACTCAATACTAATATGAAGCCAGTAGACAATCTAATGCATGCCCACACAGTAGAAAATTTCATTTCAATTCAAGTTGGGGGAGGGGTACTAAAAGAGAGGGAGAGGGAGGAGGCCACGGGGTGCTCCCACTGAATGGGCATGGTGTGGGGGTATTTGGCACACCTTTTGAGTGCAGGGCATAACCACAAGAGGGACTCTACCTAACAAAATCAAATATTTTAACCTGGTTGTTTATACCCTTACATTAACCTGAAATTAAAAAAAGAAAGAAAGTCTTCCCTAAGCTGTGTTTGTACTGAATTACAAAAGCAAGGTACAAGAGAGTTCCCCGACAGATAGAATTCAAGACCAGAAATCTTCCAAAATTGAGGTCCATTTTCTCCTCAAGCCGGTATTGGCAGAATCAGGCTGATTCCTAAGACTTTTATTCATTTTGCCTTTGGGGATTTGAAGAGGCTTTCCCTGTCCTTTTTTCTTTCTTAGTCTTCTGTACTGTTCAAATTCTTTTAAACATGCATACACATACTCTGTATGCATAGATTACTATTTTCGTATGGCTTCTAAAAATATTTTTTAAATAAATTATCTTTGAATATTTTGCTTAAGAATCTTATTAAGTAATGTCTTATTTTTTATTGAATGTTTTAAAGTAAGCACACACAATCTAAATGTGAAAGAAAGCATGGCTCCAGTTAATCTGAATGAAGCCAGAAGAAAAGGTGTTTGAAAGTCAGGCAAAACAGTGAGGCCTCTGCTCCTAGAAGCAGAAAACTACCAGTTCATGGATTTATAGCCAATGGCCCTCCTTGCCTGGGGAAATCCTGACAGCAGGGCCTCTAATTTCATGAAATAAGCCAGGTTGACCTCGAAAACTGTTGGCAAGGAAATTACACAGGAGTGAGGGCACTTCACACAATTCTCTCTTTGGGTTTTCATTCTTTTGGGGTTGGTTGCCATGGAAATCTACACCTGCCAGTTCCCTGGGGTCTTTAAGCCTGAGGACTTTGAGGAGTCAGAGAGAAGAAAAGTTGAGACAATGCAGATTTTATAAGCTCCTTCCACTTAATGTTTTTGCTTATGGTGTTTTCAGAAGCCTAATTGTGAGGCCGCAGAGAGATTCCAGCTGTAATGTCCCATTTATTTACCATTTTCTTGCTTTTTTGGAACCTTGAAAATATTAGATAGTAAGGCTTCGATGCATAGTTATCTTGTGTGCAGATATTAAATTGGGTCAAGTGCCAGGAACAGCATTGTTTTCAGAATGTTTTGGTAATGATAAGAATCCTTTAAATTCACAGTGAGAAATTCTTACCCAAAGAACCCAGGGATCTTTAAATCTTTAAACCTTGCCTTGAGCCAAAGAAGTGAGAGCGCACATTTTTTACTATTTTGAATCCGGAGTGTTAAAGTCACTGAGACAGGTGGTCACCAGCTGGGAAACGGTGAGCTCAGCCAGGTGACCTCTGAAAGCCCCTTTTGGAGTAAGAATGTGTGACAATTGTACTTACAGACCAGAATGGTCTCTGCAAGCCCCTGTGAGAGCCTCAATCCTGACCAGATATGTGGCTCTGTGCCTCCTTCTCCTCCCACAAGAATTTAGGTTGAGAAAGGATTACAAGTGGTTCTCCCCCACTGGGAGGGGACAACTGGCTCTTTCAGGGGTGTCAGTCAACACTGACTGAGCTTTGACTGTTTGTGGATTCCTGGTGTGTGTGTGTGTGTGTGTATGAGCACGTGTCGCAGGGGGTAGTAGGAAGGTGATAGTAAACAAATACAAGAAACAAATACCTAAAAGAGCTTACAACTGTTTAGGAACACACAGTATATCATGCACCTAACATTTTCCAAGGACAGGGTCTTTGTGTTGATTTTTACACAGCAAAAATATCCTTGCTTCTGGAAAACTATTTCAATATTGACCAAGAGGTTCAAGGCAAGGCTGGCATATGTATGTACATACATACATGTAGGTTAGATATAGAATGTTTTTGATATAATATGTATTGTTTAGTATTATGTTTGCTTGCTTTGGGGTTGATTAATTTTACCTAGAACTTTTTAACACTTCTAATAGTTTTATTGAGGTCTAATTAACATACCATAATCTGCCCATTTTAAGTAATTCAAGAAGTTTTAGTACACCTATAGAATTGTGTAACCTCCCTATAACCAGTGTTAGAAGATTGCCATCTCCCCAGACCAATCCCTCATGCTCATTTAGTCAATCTCTAACCCCAGATGTCCTTTCTGTTCTCATGGATTTCCTGTATTGGGTATTTCATATAAAGGGAATCATACAGGTATAGATGGTCTTTTGCCTCTGGTTTCTCTGGGTTAGCGTATTTTTTTTACATTTGTCCATGTTGTAGTATGTATCAGTAACTCATTATACTAGTGAATAATATTCCCTTGTATGAATGTACACGAACCATTTTTTATTGAATAGTTGATGAGCACTAGGATGGTTTACTCACAGTGCTGCTATAAACATCCACATAAAAGTCTTTGGAAGATGAATGAAATTGAACTTTTACCTAGTACCTAACACAAAAATTATCTCAAAAGGATTACAGTCCTAAATGTAAGACCTAAAGCCATAATACTCTTAGAAAAACAAACACGGGACAAAAGACATTGCAGTGTACAAGTTGGCAGTGATTTCTTGAATATGATACTAAAGGCAGAAGCAACAATTAAAAAAAATTGTGCTTCATGAACATTTTTAAAGATGGGTGCATTAAAAGACAGAGTAAAAAGACAACTCAGAATGAAAATACTTACAAATCATATGTCAGATAAGGGATTAATATACAGAATATTTAGAGAATTCCTAAAAATTAACAATAAAAACTGGTTAAAGGACTTAAATAGACATTTCTTCGAAGAAGATAAACAAATGGCCAACAAAGACGTGAAAAGATACCCAACATCCCTAATCATGAGGGAAGTGCAAATTAAAACTGCAATAAGGTCATTAAGGTGGCTACCATTAAAATAATAGAAAATAAGTGTTAGTGAGGACGCGGAGAATTTGAAACATTCTGCGCTGCTGTTGGTGAGAATGTGAAATGGTACAACTGCTGTGGAAACCAGAATGGCAGTTCCTTGTTAAAACAGAGTTTCTGTACGATCCAGTCATTCTACTTCTGTATATATGTGTACACCTGAAAGAACTGAGAACAGAATCTTGAAGAGACATTTCTACACCCATGTTCATAGTAGCATGTTTTCCAATAGCTACAATGTGTAAGCAACCCAAGTGTCCATCCATGCAGGAATGAATAAGCAAAATAAGGTATATACTTGGATACACAGTAAAATATTATTTGGCCTTGAAAAGGAAGGAAATTCTGACATATGCTACAGTATGCTTGAACCTTGAGGATATTAAGCTAACCAAAATAATTTAGTCACAAAAAAACAAATACTGCATGATTCCACCTATATGAGGTACTTGAAGTATTCTAAATCATAGAGACAGAAAGAATGGTGGGTGGGGGGTTGTGGACAATCATTTTTAGTGGATATAGAGCTTCAGTTTTGTAAGATGAAAGGAGTATGACAATGGATGGTGACGATAGTAGTACATTATGAATATATGTAATGCTACTGACCTGTACGCTTAAAAATGGTTAAGATGGTAAAAGTTATGTTATGTGTATTTTACAAAAATAAAAAAAAAAATGTGAAAACAAAGTTTTGATGAACAGCTATATTTTGGGCTATTATGTATGTGGGTGTTAGTCTTTACAATTTTGAAACAACGGCAATGCCATGTATTTTAAAATAAATAAAACACTTAAAAGAAGTCTTTGGTAGAACATTTTTCTCATTTCTCTTGGGTAGACACTTAGGAATGGAATTAGAGGTTTTATGGTAAATTTATGCTTAAATTTTAAAGAAACTGTCCAAACTGTTTTCCAAAGTGGCTGAACAAGTTTACATTCTCATCAGCTAAATGTGAGTGTTAACGATTCTACATTCTCCGCAACCTTTGCTATAGCCTGCTTTTTGGATTATAGCCTTTCTAGTGTATCACATGGTGGTGTTAACTTGAATTTCCTTAATGGTTGATGATTATGAGCATCTGCTCATGTGCTTTTTAACCATTTGTATATCTTCTTGGTAAAATACCTCTATAAATAATTTTTAGTTATGGTGTTGTTCTTAATATTGAATTATAAAAGTTCTTTACATATATGGATACAAGTACTCTATCAGATACATGATTTGCTGATATTTTTGCCCAGGTGTGGCTTATCTTTATCTTTTATAAGTATGAAGGGTTTTCATTTAAATGAAGCCCACTTTATAAATTTTTTATTTTATACGTTTTACTTTTGGCATCACATTTGAGAAGTATTTGTCTATCCCAAGGTCATTAAAAGGTTCTCTAGAAGTTCTAGAGTTTTGGTGTTTGCATTAGATACATGATAAATCTTGAATTATTTTTATGCATGGTATAAAGGAAAAAATTCTTTTTGCAAATAGATAGCCAATTCTCCCAGCATCATTTGTTGAAAAGACAATTCTTTCCCCTACTGAATTACCATTGAAACTTAGTCAAAAAATTTACCATAAGAGTTCATTTCTTGACTTTCAATTCCATTCCTTTGATCTATGTTTATCCTTGTGTCCCATGTTATCCTAATTACTGCAGTTGTGTTGTAAATTCAAAATGGAAAAGTCTACACCTTTAAACTTTGTTTTCTCCAAACTTCTGGCTATTTTGAATCCTTTGCATTTCCATATATAAATTGGCCTTGTCATTGTTTTCAAAAGAATGACTGCTGGGATTTTTGACAGGATTGTGTTAAATCTGCACATCAATTTGGGGAAAAATGCTTCCAATTCATGCATCCACTTCTTTAGATCTTTTTACATTTCTCATCAATGTTTTAAAATTTTCAGTGTACAAGTATTGAACTTTTTTTAAAAATTTTTTTCCTAAGTATTCTGTTATTTTTTATGCTATTCTTCATGAATACTCCATACTTTGGGAAATAGAATTGTTTTCTTAACTTCCGTTTGTGTTGTTTACTGATAATATATGTGAATAGAGATATGATTTATACAATTTTGTATTTGATACAATTTACAATTATATATATTATATACAATTTTGTATTCATATAGAATATTCCTGAGAGATATATTCCATGTGGGAGAAGAAAACGTGGCTTTAAATATTTAAATAATAATGTAATAATAAAAATATGTGCTGCAGTGGTGTGTCCTGAATCAACTGGCTTGGGAGGAGAAAGTGTGATTCATGTTGTATAATCTTTTATGTTGCTGGACTGGATGTGCCGATATTTTGGAACATTTCATCTATAGTCCATGATATTGCTGGTGGATTTAGTTTTTCTGATGTCTTTGACTTTAGTTTCAGAGTGCCTCATTTAATAGTTTGTGAAGGATCGCTGACATTTTTTTCTTTAAATGTTTAATAGAATTCACCCGTGAAGCCATCTGAGTCCGGCCTTTTCTGTGTAGGAAAGGTTTTAATTGTTAATTCAATCCACCATCCTAGACCAATTTTCTATTGTTTCTTGAGTCAATTTTGGTTTTGTTCTTCTAGGACTTACCTCGTTTCATCTAAGTTGTCCAAGTTCTTTATAATATCCTTTATAAACACTACTGTTTCTTCAGGGTTAGGACTAATGTACTCTCTTTCATTTCTGATTTTAAGTTGTGTCTTCTCTTTTTTCTCCTGGTTAGTCTGGACAAACATTTGTTAATTTTATTGGTTTTTCAAAAATAAACTTTTGGCTTTACTAATAATTCCTATTGCTCTTCTGTTTTCTATTTCATTGATTTCTACTTAAGAGTTTGTTTCTATTATTTTGCTTTATTTGGGTTTAACTTGATGTTCTTCTAGTTTCTTAAGGTAGTAGAGTAGGTGATTGATTTGACACATATTCGCTTCCAATATATAGGTTTCTAAGAGTTTAAATTCCCCCCTACACACTTTGATAGCTGCATGACACAAATTTTGATGTACTGTGTTTTGGTTTTCATCTAATTTAAAACATTTTCTAATTTCCATGTGATTTCTTTTTTAACCATATATTATTAAAAATGTATGAATTTTCAAATTAAGGATTCCCTAAGTTTGTTGAAGTGAAATATAATTGCGACCATAGGTCAGAGAACATAATTTGTATAATTTCAGTCTTTTAAAATATAATGAGTCATGTTTTGTGGCTTAACAGGTATCCTATCCTGGAGAATGTTTATGTATGTCATCGCTGGGTAGATTATTCTACAAATATCTGTTAGTTCAAACTAGTTAATGGTGTTATGTAAATATTATTTAAATATATTGATTTTTTATCACATAGAACATAGTTTTAGAAATTATTGTGAGTAGAGTATTAAAATTTCCAACTTTCGTATAATAGCTTAGCGATCTTGTTTTCTTTCAAGTCTTTCAACTTCTGCTTCATACGTTTAAGAATCTGTTATTAGGTATGTGTATATATCTATAAGTATAATATCTTTTGTTGAATTGGTCCTTTTGTATTATAAAACACCTTTTTTGTTTTCAGCAACATATTTTATCTTGTAGTCTATTTCATCTGATACCAGCAGGCCCATTCCAACTCTAAGTTTGCAGTTTGCAGGCTGTATCATTTTCATGCTTTCAGTTTCAACCTTTTTGAGTCATTGAATCAAGTTTGTTTCTTACAGACAGCAGATAGTTGGAACTTGGATTTTTTTCCAGTCTGAAAATCTCTGCCTTTTGATTGTAGTGTTTAATCTATTCACACTTAATATAATTATTGATTTAGGTTGATTTATATTTGCCATTTTGCTATTTGTTATCTCTGTTTCATGTTTCTTTTGTTCCCCTGCTTCTTCTTACTACTTTCTTTTGTGGCAAATAGTTTGTAGTCTATTATTTTTAATTCCTGTCTTGTTTTTTAAATATACGATTTTGGCTTTTTTTGGCTGATTTATGACTTGCCATCTAAACCTTGATTTATTATAATCTAACTTCAGATTAATACTAACTTAATTCTTGTAAGATAAAGAAATAGTCCAAGATAGTCTTATTTCTTACTCCTAACTTTTTGCTACCTTATTATTTCTTTTTTGTTTTTTTGTTTATATTCTTCAGCTTAAATAACTTCTGTTGGTCTAACTTTAAGTTTATTGGTTCTTTCTTTGAGCCTGTATCTGTTGTTGAGTCCCTAGAATTGATTCTTCAATTATTTTATTTTCATTGGGAGAATTTACAATTATTTGTTTAGTGTTTTTATTAAGACTTTATCTGATTATTCATTGTTTTTATACTATTCTTTAATTCCTTAAAAGTTATATTTAATTTTTTGAATGTTATTTTTAATATCTGCTTTGAAGTCTTTCCTGAGACCAACAACTGGACCTCTCAAGAATACTAGCTAAGGAATTTTTTTTATTTTTAGCTTTGTTCTTTGAAAACTGACCATTTTAGATAATGTATAATAGCAACTCAGCAACTCCTTAGGTTATTTTTGTTGTTGATCTTTCTGTTTGTTTAATAATTTGCCTAAATTATGGAATCTTCCTTCCCCATAATATATAGCCTTTAATATCTCTGCTTAGATTCGTGTTGTTGTTGTTCTTGTTTTATTTGTTGATCCTGGCTTCCTAGAGATTACCCTTGTGTTAACATAATTTAATGGTCAATGAATTAACAGTCAGAAGTGATGCTCAAACACTCTGAGACAGTAATGCTTCCACAATTTGGTGGTGGAACTGTGTGTGGATTGGGAAATGCATTTAAAGTTCAGGTGGTTTGTACCTTCTGTGTGTACAAAGCCTTACAATCAGCCAGGATGATTATATAGCAAGGGATTTTTCCAGCTTCTCCTGAGTACGTGCATACTTTTGCACACGCACTTAGCCTTTCAGTAGCACACAGATATCTTAAAGCCTATGGAGAACCACTATAGCTATCTTATTCTCTGGCTTTCTCCATTAAATTACTTTTCCCTATCATGATTATTGCTTGTAATGATGGCCTTCTTTGTTTGCCATGAGATAATACTCTTTTCAATAACTCAACAACTCTTTTCCCTTCTTATGGAAGGGATGCTTTTTGGGTACTCTGCTCCAACCCCCTTCTAGCAGTGAAGTTACTGGTTTTCTCAACTTACCATGCCCTGGAAGAACTGACTGAACTAACTGCAATAGGTCATGTGGATCGGGTGAGTGGGACAGACCCAGGCCAAAATGCCATCAATTTTCACAGTTCTTACCCAAGGTTCAGTAGGATTTTTTTGAACAAATGTTTCTATGTTTGTTGTATATCCTTGGAGGATTTATTTCAGGAGTTATGAAATGGTTTCTTTTCATAATTTGGTTGAGTTCATTCTGTTTTATCGTTGATTTTTGTGGACATGATATGCCGTGCTCCTTACTTCCCCTATCTGGAAGCCTTTCTCCTAAAATAACATTGTGAGTCTTTGAAACTTCAGAAAAATAGCCATGGAAGGAAGGAGATCTAGAAAATATCACTGTATTACAAAACAAAATAAAAATGAATAATTAATCTGTAGTTGGGAAATTTGGATTGAATAGGTTAAAATATATTTAACTGGTAAATGTAGACTGGTAATTAAGATAACTGCATTCTGGTTCTGAAACTGATATCCATGAGCCATGAATCGTGCAGTGTGCACTTCATATGGCTAAACCTCATATTTCTCAGACATCACAAAAAGCAGGGTGGAATTAAAATCCCTATAAGGGTCTTGATAGAATGAATAGCTGTACTTCAGAATAAAATAACAAAACTTAGATGAGAGATGACAAAGGAGCACAATTACAGTGAAAGTATAAGCAAGTCTGCTCATAAAACACTCAGAGCCACCATCTTGGTAAAACCTGCTGGTAGACATGACCTTGACTCAGCACTTAGTTAAGAGAACATGAATGTACCACCAAACCCGAGCACCCATACCACTTTGACCTGCTCTGATAATCAAGACTTTCACACCATGGACTTCTTAGAATATAAATAACTAGATAAGCAAAGCTTAAGCACCACAGGCGAGTGGGATAAAGTGGTGTTTGTCCATCTAAGGACAAAATTTCAAATCTCTATTCCCCATTGAATAACAGTGAGCAAGAATCCTTAAACATTCTGGACCTCAAATTCCTCAACTGAAAAATGTGTATAAAATCATGTATGCCTTTGACAGCTAAGAGTATTCAAACAAATGTGGCATTGCAAGTAGACAGTGCCAAGTTTGGCACCTAAGTGCTCCATAAATGGTAGTAGTTACAATTATTTAATACCTCCACTGTGGTCCTATGTGATAGCAGTGGAGGGGGTTGTTGCATGAAGATGGGAATCCACACCAGATCTCCCCCCTTTATGAAGTTGATGCTAGAATAAGTAATATGAGAGACAACTCCTTTTCCTTCTCCTTCTCCCTCTCCCTCGTCCTCTCCCTCGCCCTCTTCTCCTCTTCCTCCTCCTCCTTTTTCTTTATATTCTTCCTCCTCGTCCTCCTCCTTTTTCTTTATATTCTTTGTCTTCCTCCTCCTCCTCCTCTTCTTTTTCTTCTTTCTTTCTTCTTCTCCTTCTTCTTCTTTTTGAGACAGGCTATCACTTGGTCATCCAGGCTGCAGCACAGTGAGACAGTGATGCAACCATACCTCACAGCAACTTCAAACTTCTGGGCTCAAAGATCCTCCTGCCCCAGCCTCCCAAGTAGCTGAGACTACAGGTGCCCACCACCACACCTGCCTAATTTTTTAAATTTTTTTGTAGAGATAGGTTCTTACTATGATGCTCAAGCTGGTGTCAAACTCCTGGCCTCAAGTGAACTCTGCCCTCCTATCTTGGCCTTCCAAAGTGCTGAGATTATAAGTGTGAGCCATCACACATGGCCAGAAATCCCTTCTTATGACAAATATTAGTACCCATTATTGCCTTACAACCCTGTGTGGAATTAGGAAAGTGAAATGGAATAAGGCAGAAGCGGAAGTAGAGAAGATAAAAGAAGGGGCAGGCACTGAACAGAAGGCCACAGAGGACTATGAGTTTGCTTGGGGTGTGGAAGAAACAAAATGAGAGAAAGTGAAGGAGGCAAAAGACGGACAGGCATCAGGGAAGACCAATTCTGCCTAAGGCCACTTCACATAGTTACCATTTCAGGAATCTGAGAGCTTCTCCCTTGTCTCTTTCACAACAGCTCCAAACATCTGTATATCTCTATGACTCACCATTATCTCTTCTTTATCAGCAAAATACGCTCTTTCACTCCTCCCCCTTGCCTCCCAAATTAATCCCAAGTCCAGAGATTTTCCAGAGCTGTATGTCCTTTATCCACCCTGGCAAGTAGCCATAAGTGTGGTCCCCAGGCTGGCATGTTGCCAAAGCTGGCCACATCTACCTTCTCTGGTGTATGGTGGATTTTGACATGTGGGCCTTTCCAGTAAGGAGCTAGGAAATAGCCTACCTCAATGCATCAGTTAGGATGTTAGAGGATACATTGATTTCATAAATGACAAAGTCCTGGGGAGAGTGGAGGTCAGGTGTGGTTTGATCAGTCTTCTGTTCCATTTTCCTATGTGGCTCATGCCTCTGCTTGGCGTCACCTTCATCGTCAGAAAAAGTACAAATATGATTGGCTATAGCCTGGATTCTTAACGTGATCTCTGGCAAATGTCTCAAAATTTTATATCCATATGAAAAAAATCCTCTAGAATCAAACTAAAATGGAGATTCTGGTTCAGTAGATTTGAGGTGAAGTCTGAGATTCTGCATTTCTAATATTCCAGGTAATGTGGATTCTCTACATTTCAAAGGAACAGCAGATGTCTGGAGCAGATGTGGAAGCCCTGTACGATTCCTGAAAATGGTGACTTTGTTTTTATCTACTGCTGAATTCCCAAGGCCTCTAATACCACCCTCTGTAGCATAGACATCCTACAAATATTGGTTGAATTTTGAAGCATACTTCCAAACAATTATCCCTTTCCAGGAACAACCATCAGCCTTCAAGCCTTTCCATTGCTATTTAAAGCACTCAAAAGATGCTGAAAGCCAAAACAGACTAAGTGATACAACACCTGCACTTTAAAGTTGCAAAGTTACAGACATCTCCTTTCCTTGAGATAGCTTATTGGTAAGAGACCAATATAATAACCCTATTGAAACATCAGTCTCTAGACACAGGGATCTTCTTCCCAGGTGCATGGAATTTTGCAATTAGAAGTATTATAATCAAAGATTATTTAATGTTTGAGCATAGAAATAAACCGCATTACTCTTTGCAAGCTTTTTAGCATGCCTTCTCATATGTGACAAGGTTAAGTGGTGTGACTTATGGGGTATCCAAATTCAAACTGATATGCAGCAACGAATGTTGAAATAAGATAATCTTTTGTTGACACAATATGCTATGATTCATTTGGAAACATAAAACCATGGGATTTAGAATTCAAAGGACTTTCAATTCTGCTCTAAATTTTTTTGTGGAAATATTTTTACATCTTTCTGAGTGATTCTTACTCTTTGCTGCAGTCAGAGGTAGATCTGAGTTCTGGAGAGAAAGGGAAGAAACTCAGAGAGATGTCTTCCTGCATCCCTTACCTTCACTTAGAATGATGGGTCTAGAGAGAAACTGTAATCTACAAACAAGCAAACAAAAAGAAATATCAACTGGGGACTGAAAAATGTAAAAAGCAAACACACAACCACAACAAAAACTGTGATCTATGGCACTTGCTAACTATGATACCCAAATGAAGCAATTTTTCTGGAGTCAAAGAAAACCATCTTTCCAAAGGCCATAGTTAGGCATCTTCACAGCAGTGGATGATAATGTAAACTCTGTGTGGACTCTAATTTATCTAATTTATCTGCTAGGTGGCAGGACTCAGATGCCTGCTAGAAGTACAGTCTCTGTGAAAGGCCTAATCTCCAATCCCCTTTTCCTAGGTCCTTTCCCTAGTCATGGGGAAATACATTTATTCCTTCTGGCCTGATTTTTGGAGGTGACAATTAGCCTTACAGAAATAACTGCAAAACTATAGCTGAGATTTCCTAGTTGTCACTAAATGCCCTCTTGCTAAGGTCATAGGAAAAAAGTTTCCTTTCCTGCAGTAGTTTTTGTATGGCTTTTTTTTTTCAAGGTAGAAGGCTACTTGGGAAAAAAACAAAAACAAAAAACAGGAGACAGATATCATTATCTATTCTTCCCTTCCCTAGCAGATGCTGGCCTATACCTCTAACAAAGGTAATATAGGGGACACGGCTCACTGCTGTCCCTGGCAATGAAGGTAATGAAAGGGTTTCTTTACACCACCTGAGACCATTTGGAGGCCATCAGCTCAGCCAGTTGTGCAGCTGAGAGGATGCAACTTAGGAAAAAAAATCTCTTCAGTGGAAATGATCACAAAAGTCTATAGGTTGCTGCTTTCAAAGAGACATTTTTCTTTCTTTAAGGCTGCATAGTATTCCATGGTGTACATGTACCACAATTTACTAATCCATTCATGGGTCGATGGGCACTTGGGCTTCTTCCACGACTTAGCAATTATGAATTGGGCTGCGATTGCACCAATGTACACAATTATGATTTAATAAAAATTAAAAAAAAAGAGACATTTTTCTGTCTTGAGCTTTGTGGGAAGACCAGAGGGCAGGATAGAGGATGGAAGCATTTCAGTAAATTCCTGAACTGTAAGTAGCTGGTGTGGACTCCCTAATCCCTGGTAAATCCAAGGCAGTTATAATTCTTGACTCCTCCTAGAAGGATGATGGAATGATGACACCCTTATCTCGTTCTGTTCTGCCAACCAATGTCTGCTGGTCTCCATACTCTTTGTAAGAAAGCACACTGTTGTGCTACCCTCTCTCCACTACGTGACTCATCTGAACCCATATAAATCAAAATGGCCACCAAAGGAGCAAACTGATAGGCCAGTTCACATGCCTCTAAAGAGTCTTTCCCATCTTCCCCCACTGGTGATTTTAGACTCAGTAAGTTTTAAAGAGTTCTGTTAGTGATCAAAACTAAAATGGGAACAGAAGTCCTGCAAATGCTCTATTAAAAAATATGTATTAGAATTAGGAAAATTTCCTAATGAGGTTAAGTCCTTGAGTTTTCATTGCATTTTCAATATTTATAAACCTTTCAAGAAATCACGAAAATTAGTTTTAAGAGAGCAGTGTAAAATATTTTTTTGAAATATTAATCAACCTAGCGAATTTATACAACCCAAGATGTTCTGATGGAAAGTGTACAACCTGCAAAGTAAAGAAATATATTTTTTCTGTTTTTCTCATGTTTATATAAGACTTTAATCAAGGAAATGACAGTTATTATTAACTATGTACTCTGATGCTTATTCAGAACACAATGTAAATATTCAAAGCCATTCATTGACAAGATGAGATTGAAAGGAGTAAGAAGATCATCTAATCAATTCGTAGAAATTAGCCACATTTCAAAGTTTAAAAAAATCCCCTGAAAAGTTCTACTTTAGTTATTTTAGACAGTTACTGCTTTTGAGCCAAAAAGTAGTCCTTTTTAGTCTTTCTTTGGGCAGCCATTCCTTCCCTTCTCTCCACCACTCAGTTTTTCTTTTCTTTTTTTTTAACAAACACAGAGAGGAAAAGGAAAGGCAAAATAATAACTATTTTAAATTCCAAGGTTTTACTTGAAGCCAAGGCTATGTATTTGTAGGTAACTTTGATCAGGTAAATTACCGCTAAGTGTCTCAATTTTCCCTTCTGGAAAATTGAAATCATTTATTACTTTTTGATCTGAAGTTTTGTAAGGACATTTAGAGAAGGAATAAAACATATCTGCTGAGATTTCTGTTTGTAGGAAGATGACATAGAAACATTAGGTGTATTTTTTTCCATATTCATTTCATTAAATTCAACTAAAATTCCTGGGCTTTATATATTACAAAAAAATTTAAAAATATCTGGAAGGTAAAAAGAGGAAGGCAGTCCAGATAGCAACCTTAGGGTCTGGAAAACACAGGTGATGAGTTCCTTGGGGTTTTGCTTTACTTTCTATACCCCAGACTGGGTAGCAAAGTAGTGGCATCCGAGAAATACCAATGGTTGCAGATCCCAAACAACAATGACCAGCAACAAACAACAAGGGAAGTCCTGCCCTCTTCAGCCAAAGGAACAGTCAGTCTAGCAAGACAAAAAACTGTTAGATGATAACCACCGTATTTAGCTAAATGACCCAGGAAGAAACTGTAGCCATAGACCCTCTTCTGACAACAAAGGTCAGGTGGAGAGCCTAAACTTCCACCCTCAGCATGTTGGGACAAACTGCTCTAGACCTCCCTCCCCTGAGAAGAGGACACCCCCACCTGCAATGTCAGTGCAGACCATATTCAGATTCTGAAATTCTACCCCCATGTAGCAGTGACAAAAAGCCCCTCAGCCCCTGGGTGTCAGTGGAGGAAGAGTGGAAAGCCTAGATCTCCAGCTCTACTTGGCAGTAGGGAAGTCACACCCTTTCCTCTTTAGCCAACAGTGGAGGAGAGTCCACTACAGTCAGAGGAGTCCTCCTTAAACTCAAGTTTAAAATAAGATCTAGATTCTTATAATACCCAAACTGTCCAGTTTTCAATAAAACATCCCTTGTTATTCCAAGAACCAGGAAGAACTCAAATTAAATAAGAAAAATCAATCATCAGATATTCCCCAAGATGATAAATATGTTATATCTTACAAAAGCAGCCATCCTAAATCTGCTTCAATAAACAATCTCAATCATAGTTGAAATAAATGAATAATTAGAAAGTCTCAACAAAGAAATAGGAGATATAAAGAATCAAGTGGAAATTTTAGAACTAATAAACAAAATAATTGATATAAAAATCTCAACATACGGGCCCAACAACAGAACAAAAAAAAAAAAAAAAAATAAAAGAAAAACAATCAGTGAACTTGAAGAGAATGATAGAATTTACCGAATCCAAAGAACGGAGAAAAAATAGACTGAAAAAAAAAGAACTGAGTCTTCCCATTAAAAAACAAATAAACAATCCAAAATATGTTCAACATCACTATGCATTAGAAAAATGGAAATTAAGATCACAATAGGTATCACTACTTTAGGTTTAGTAAATCTAAAATAAGAAATAGTTACAACACCAAATGCTGCCAAGGATGCTGAGAAACTAGATCACTCACACTTGCTCGTGGTAATGTAAAATAGTACAGCCAATCTGAAAAAATATATGGAATTTTTTAATGAAATCAAAAATGATTTTGCTATGTAACCAACATACTGTCCTCTTCAGCATTTATCCCAGAGAAATGAAAGCTTACACCCACACCAAAACCTGATTATTCCTTGCAACTTTAGAACCATGTATGTTCAAAAACATGGAATCAGGGCAAATGTTCTTCAACAGGCAAATGGTCAAATAAACCATGTTACATGGAATACCGCTCAACAATAAAAAGGAAGGAACTACTAAAACACACAAAAACTGAGATCATGCTGAAGAGTAGTATGCTGAGTGAAAAAACACCAATCTCAAAAGGTCATATGCTGTATGATTTAATTGAAATAATATTTTCTAAAGGACAAAGACATAGACTTGGAAAACACATCATTGGTTGCTAAGGGTTAGGGACACCGGAGGGCATGAAGGCTACTATTGGGGGTAGCTTGAATTAGATTATTGTTGTGACAGAACACCTTGATTGCAGTGATGTATAAGAATCAAAACATATATGTGACCAAGGGCTACAGAAATACACACACAATTATACCAATGTCAAATCCAGGGATTGGATATATCATTGCTATAATGATAGAAGATACAATTATTGGGGGGGAAGTGTGTGGAAGGTACACATGAATCTTGAATTATTGCAAAATTAAAAATTAAAATTACGTCTTGCTATAACCACCGTCTTTTTGCCAAGTGTTCTGAATCCATCTCCTCTGAACTTCCTACGGACTTGGCTCTGTTTGGAATGCCTTTCTCCCCCTATTACCAACTACTTCTTCCTTCCTTAGCACATAGTCATGAGTTAATATCTCCCATTAAACAAACACACACACACAAAGTTCTCTTGACTCACAAATCCCCTGAGTTGCTACCCTATCGCTTCTCTCTACCACGCAGATAAAGAATTCTTGGCAATGAATTGCCCACATCCACTGTCTCAAATTTTTCCATTCTTCATCTGCATCATCCTGGTTGTTGCTTAAAGCTGTAATGGCTCTTGAATCAAGGTCACAAAACCAGTGGCTGTGTTTCTCTCTGCTCATATTTGAGATGTTCCCAGCATTCAATATTGTGACTATGTTCTCCCTTGTAGAGAATGCCCCCTCTTGGTTTCACGTGCCACATTTTCCAGATTTCCCTCCTTTCTGACCACTTCTTTTCTTCTTTCTTTCAGGATCCTTTTGTCTTCTATTTCCTCTACTTGGCCTCTAAATGTCAAAATTCTATAACATTTAGTCTATGTTCCATTTTCAAGGCTTTAAGTACTATCTACGTGCTGACAAATTCTAAATTATATTTCTAGCCCATTCTTTTCTGAGTTCAAGTCTCATGTATCCAATGCCTACTTACCAACATCATTTAGATATCTCAAATTCAGCATGTCCAGACTAAACTGTCAACATTGCTCCGGAAATGAGTTCCTATTCCTATTTCTTCTCAATGCAGCATACCAATACTAAATAAAAAAATCTATAAAAATCTTTAAAAGATAATTCTTAGCTCTTCCTTTTCCTTCCTTAATATGCCTAATCCATCAGCCAGTAATGTCAAATATACCTCTAAATTAGATCTCAAGCCCATTCACTTCTCTCCACCTGCCTCGCCACAAATCAAATACAAGCCACCGTTTTTTCTAAGCTGGAATACTGAAAATAGCTCATACATTTGTTGTCTTAGTGAGGAATAAATCACCACAAATTTGGTGGCTTAAAATAACGCCAATTTAGTATCTCACGTTCCCATGGGACAGATGTCCAGGTACAAGAGCCGGCCCTTCTGTTCAGGATCTCACCAGGCTACAAGGAGAGTGTTTCATCTGAGGATCAGAGTCTTCTACCAAATGTACTGCTTATAGCAAATTTGTTATATTTGTCTTTAAGATTTCCGCCTCTATTTCCTCGCTGGCTGTTGCCAGGGACCACTCCCAGATCGCAGCATAGGCAGATCACAATATGGCTTTGTGCCCTTCCAGGCCAGGGGACTACTCTCTCTGAGTGTTCACTCACTTTTAAATATGTCAGTGGATTAGGTCAGGCTACATGGGATAATCTCCTTTTCATTAATTTAAAGTCAACTGGCTATCTCCCTTCGTGTTCACAGGTCTGCCACACCCGAAGGGAAGGAGCCGTACAGGTGTGTACATCAGGGCTCAGGAATCTTGGAGGCCATCTTAGAATTATTCCTACCACAGCCTTCAAATTATTCTCTCTCTTTGAATTTGTAGTCAAATTCTCCATATAACAGTCACGGTACCTTCATAAATACATTACATTTGTCCCGTGTTTCAAAGCCTTAAATAACTTCCAAGCAGATTCAGAGTAGCAGAGTGGCAGTCTCTGCGCATCTGCTAAGCTTATCATTTTCTACCCTTCTTTTTTTTAATTTTTATTTATTTTTTCCTCTTTTTTAATTAAATCATAGCTGTGTACATTAATGCAATCATGGGATACAATGTGCTGGTTTTATATACAATTTGAAATATTTTCATCAAATAGGTTAACATAGCCTTCACAGCATTTTCTTAGTTACTGTGTTAAGTCATTTGTATTCTACATTTTGTAGATTTCACCCTTCTTGATCAAGACTCCTCACTCTGCAATGGCCTTCTCCCTCCTTGCTGACACCAAGCTCTCTCACTTCTTAACATTTCAGGGATGCATGGTATCTGTGGCCTGGAACACTCCTCTGTGCTAGTCCTTCTCAAGTCCAAACTCATCTCTTTGCTCTGCAGTCTCTTTCTTCCCCATGAAGTTTTAGCTTGATGACTTTCTTAGAGGATTTCTCCTAAATAGGTATCTGTGATTTCCCAGCCCGGTGCCCTGCTTGCATTATAGCACCTCACATTTAGTAATTACTCATTCATCAGTTTGTTTGCCTGTTTATTGTTAGGAACTCTACTTTTTAGGGGATCCTCAAGCCTATTCATTTTATGAATTAATTAATTAGTTTGGTACCCACCTTGAACTTGAGCCTAAATAATTCTTCAAATACATAAAGCCAACTCTAAGATTGCTTTTATTTTCCATCCAAAATTTTGACTCAGATGTCAAAAGTCTAGTGATTTATATTTCTCTTGACTTTGCTGTCTTGTGAAGAAAATTTATGTAAAAGCAGTTTTCTTCAAGTTTTTGGTGCAGGGAGAAGTGCTCATCATACATGGTATTTTTCTAGAATAGAGCAGACTGTGAATGGACTGTGAATGAGACCAGGGAGTTTTTGGCCTCTGGGAAGCACTAAGACTCAAAAAATGTAAAAACAGCTATTAGGGGAAAAACAGACATCCAATTGGTCAAAGGACCATGCAGGGTGTATTGTTTACCAGAAAATAAGACAGATATTATAGAATAAATTTTAATATCATAAGGGCCTCCAAAAATCAATGCTCTCAAGCCAGAGAGAAAGCCTCAGGACAAAAAGGGAATAAAGAAGCCCAAGGGTTTAATTTATATTCCCTACCAGCTACACCAAGACAGCAGGGCAAGGAAATATCAGATGCCCCCACATTTGTCCTCAAATCTAGGAAAGCAGTCTCCTCTTTAAAACCCCCATCAATGCATTTACTATTCAGCCATAAAAAAGGTGAAGATTTTGCACCCTTTGTTACAATTTGGATGAATTTGGAGAATACTCTCCTAAGTGTTGCGAGAATGGAAAATCAAGTGTCACGTGTACTCAATACCATTCTAAACTTGTAGGTTAACAACAATGTCCTCCCTCCCTTGAGAGAAAAACTCAATTCAATTCAAGAAGGGAGTAGGGAATTGGGGTCGGTGGGTTCCACTCAGCAGGAACCATGTGCAGGGGTATGGCATACTTCCTAGGTAAAGGACACAGGCACAACTTGGACTTTACCCTAAAGATGCAATCAATGTAACCTAATTATATGTACCCGCATATCAATCTGAAATTTTTAAAAAATCCCTGTAAGTGAAAAAGAAGGGCAGGTTAAGGGAATGAAGAAGGGGTTGGGGTAGGAGAAAAGCGCAGGAACCAGAGTCTTTCCCCACTGACGCTGAGGGCCTCTGTCTTCTCTGGCACCTGCTAGCTTATCTCTAATGCTCATCCCTGCACCCCTGGCTTCTGCCAGCCCCTCTGCTCGGAAGGAGTGCAAAGACGCATTAGAGCACCCAGGAAGCTGTTCTGCTAGATTTTAAAAATGAATTATGGTTAATGAGGCGCAAAGTCTACACACGGTTAGTTCTAATGAATGTGGATTTTATATGGAACTTTTGTGATTCAGAACCTCTAGCAGAACCAAAAGTTTGTTTCATTCTGAATACACCTAAGCTAGGAACTCAGTCCCTACAGGAGCATGTTTTTTTCAAATGTGATTGTCAATGTCAAATAAAACATGGAATGAAATTCTAAATGTTTTCTTTGGGGATCACAGAATTGCCATTTAGAGCACACACACACAGCTCCAAGTGGTCAAGTGGTCTTCATTGTGTTGGAAGAACTAAGGGAAGGTTGGGGGTTTTATTAGAAAGAGAATGCAGTCTAGTGTTTTGAAGAAAGTTCATTAAGGCTAGCAAAGTTTTAGAGAGCCGGCAAGCTCCGACAGGTGAATGATGGCCATGAGTAAAACCAGTCCCCAAGTCATAGCAGGTCATTTTGGCAGCCAATAGGCAAAACTGGTCTTAAGGTCATAACGGGCCTTTTCAGTAGCTGGTTTGTGAACAATTCTTGGATTAGGTGCTGTGTGTGTCTGTGTGTGCACACATGTGTTCTCTGTGTGTTTGTCTGTGTGTGTGTGTGTGCTCCCTTCCCTCCCATCTCTCTCCCCTTTTCCCTTCTTCTTGTACTATAATTGGGTTATAGCTTTGAAAGTTATAAATTGGTTTCATATTAGGCCTGAGTACATTGGATACTTTTTCTTCCATTCTTGAGATACTTTGCTAAGTAGAATGTGTTCCAGCTC
>CAUYRH010069878.1:0-11269 GCA_963574655.1 Perodicticus potto | reverse complement strand
CCTGGGTCTCACCACCTATTATAAATTGGAGTTGGGGGGTAGATATTAGTATGAGTAGTGTGAAGAGCAGAAGGCAATGTTTGAAGATACTTTGTATACCATAAGACATTGTATAAATGCCAAGTTTTTGCAATAAACCTTTCCCCCCAAATCATTGTGTTGATATAAATTCTGTATTTCTCTACCTATTCCATTTTGATTGAACATTAAATGAGACCACTATTTTGTACAATACTTCTTTGTGAAAAAATGAAATTAAGGACTTTAAAATCTAAAAGCACAGTACATTTACTAAGTGGGGAGTCATACTCCCCTTAACACTTAGAAGCTTGAAATGTATTTCAGGACTGCCCTGTCCTTGCCCGCTCTGCTTCTTTTGGGACAATATCTGGCTAAAAACTGATCAATGATACTTACAGCCACAAACACACCCAACCCAATGGCTTCCTCCCCTCTCACCTCCCTAGTGAGCAATATTTAGAAGCTCTTTGACACTCAGGATTTCACCTAATCCTCCTAAGCCTGACCTGAGGTGGGGACAAAATGATAACCATCACTTTTCAAGAGCAGAGACAGGCCTAGAACTGAAGCCATCTCATTGCAAGTTGGGTGTCTGTCCCCAACATCACACCACCTGGATTGGCAGAGGGCAGGGAAGACAGAGGACACTGCACACTTGCTCTGTGCCCAGGATGACATCAGACTTGCCGTCCCTCTCCCAGCACCCTGTTCACGTGCCCTTGTGGTGCCAAAGTCCCAGGGCCAGGCTGGAATTCAGGACATTCCATGAAGGGCAGTGTGTGATTTTTGGACTTGTTTGCTTTTAGTTAAATGAACTGGCTTGACTTCAAAACATAAGTCCAGGCTGATCAGTAATTAGAAGTCTTACAACTTACCTCCAAAAAACTTTCATGTTCATTTTATTTGAATGCGTTCAATAATGTTAACTTTACCTACTCATCTACTGCCCCCTCCAAAAGAAAATATACCTCCTCAAATCATGCCAGGTCATCAAGGACCTATAAAATAAAATGACTAACATTAGATTTAATTTCCTTCTCATCAAAAGCTTGAATTCCAGAAAAAAAAGAGCAAAACTGAGGACAAATAAGGCACTGAAAAAATTAGAAATCATAAGGGTAGAAAACAGAATTAAAGGCACAACTTCTTTATTATACACATCAGAAATTAAGTGCTTTATTTAGAGACCCATTCCTAGATTCTGAAATTGCCAATCAGTTGATTTATTTAAAGAGAGGCCACAAATACATATTCGAGTACAAGTTGGCAACGTTAATAACATAGGAAAGAATTTGGATCTGAGTTAATGATCGCTTTGAGTCTTGATCGTAAACATCAAAAGGAACCTGTGAGAATAAAATTTGTACTTGTAAGGGAGAGGCAAGCACATTGGTATTTGGGGTAAGTATACAGATTCAGCCATAATTGTGGTTCCAACATTAGCAAGTCAGATGCACATCACCTTGTTATTTCTTTAATGAATCATCCTCTATACCCTGTCTTTCTCTAGTTGAACCCCAGGGAGCAATAGGAATTGAGCTTAGGGGGTGCTCCTCTGCCCTTTGCTGTCAAAAACACCAAAACACAGACTCTAAATGATGATTTGGAACAATAAATTACTGTCTTGCATTTGCCTCCACTGATGCAGGTAATTGAGAGGAGAGCATGTTCCCTTGGGATTCACAGATTTGGGAGTGAAGGCAGGCTGAGAATTAATGGCTGATGCAAGAGCATTAAAGTACTTTCAAACCAGCATTCTGCTTCTGGCTGCCACTTTCCAGCACTATGACCTTTGTGGAGACATGAACACAAAAAGTTCCTTTCTCTATGAAATCAATCTAATATCTGTGCATTTTATCTCAAAGGATTGGTCTTAAAAGTTCTTTAGTTTATGTAAAAATATACAAACATAATTGCTATCAACAAATTATTTGAAGAAATTCATCTCTTTCACATAGAGTTGGATATTATTTTTGGCGTCTAAAGAAAAATTACATTCATTATCTAACAAATGAAAATAATTGAATTACTTAAAAATCTAATTATAAATCTAGTGATTTGGAGGAGCATTTATTAACTTACATTGCAACAAGTTTGCTGGTCAGGGCATTGTAAAACCACTGCTATATAAAATGGTTTACTCACTATGTCTTTGGGAATGTGAATTTAAGTTTAGTAAACAATAACCACAGTTTAAAAATGAAATAATGGTGATATTCTAGGAGATTATTAAGGAAATTAACAGACCATAACCCAAGAATGTTTTTAAATGACCTTATTTCTTTGAAACTGAATGGTTAGGCAACAAAATTTGAATAACTCAATTGTAAACCTTTGTATCATTTCAGAAGCACATAACAAGTCAATAAAAAGGCATCAACAGGATAGGGCTTTCGGTTTTCCAGAAACACAGTGCTAGCTGTCAACTTCTTGCACTCAACTTTAGGGAGTCCTGCCTTGAATACTAATCTAATGGAAATGACCTTAACATTCTAATGTAAATCCTTTCTTTAAAAAACGGTAAAAAGCAAACACAAGGCCTTTAGTCCAACCTCCATTCTGTAGAACTGAAAGCTCTGACACCTGGCAGCTGTTTATATTAGAATAATCAGACACCCGTATGATTATTTCTTCGGATAATGATCATTTACTATGCACTGGCCATGTGGAATATCACACATACAATTAGAAAGTCTGCCACAAATAAAGGCAATACACTTGCCCTCTTTAAGAAAGTAGCAAGAATTATTTCCATACATTTTACAAATTCTGAACCTAGGGTTTGATAGTGATTTAGTTGGTTCTTGAAGGATAAATTTCGATGTGTCCTAGAATTGTGCAGCACAACAAAGGTTAACACGCTTGATTTTCTGCTCACATTTATTGGGGCTAGAGACTAAAACAGCTATTTCCCTTCCAAAGAATTAGAAAAATATAACATAACAGCACTTTCTTAAATACAGAACAGTATTTCCTGGATCATGAGTCAACGTGAGATGCAGTAGCCTATGGATATCAGTCGTGACAGCTTTATAAAATGTCATTCCTCTAAGGCATTTCTGAAATTGTCCTTAAAGCTACACACGCAGACATGATTCTGTACACATAGAGGCATCCATTTATGAACAGAAAGAAAAGTCTTTTAGAAGCAGTGTATAGGGAAGACTAAAGTAACACATCCTTAGATTCCAAATAATTTTTAATAGAAAACCTGGGGCTCCTAGAAAGTGATTTACATTCAAACAAACGTGTAAGTTTGCAAACCTGAAGAGATAAGATTTTCATGATGCAGGCTACAAGAAAATTCACACAGAATTATTGGTTTTTCAAAGGTCTCTTTCAAAATACAGATTTTAAGTCCAAACCACCCCACGGCATGAACAAATAGGAGGCCTAAGATTCTAACATTTCCTTCCATATGGCTTTCTTCTTCATTTCCTCACCTAATAACAAGAGAAAATTATCTAGAGGGGGCAATAGGTAGGTGTTGTGCCACTATATCCCATGGGATGTCTGGATAGTGGGTTATCACATCCAGATTACAATCTGTTGGAGGACTTTTGATTTCTGTTTCAAATGGATTATGCACAAAAAGATTTTTGCCGCCATATCCAAACATCCTTTATGCAGACCTGTATTTCCTTTTAATACAGAAAGAATTATCAGGAAAGGATAAACTGGCCGACCAACAAAGGAGATAAGGTTAATTCTTTCACTGGTCATTTATCTAAACCAAAAATATCAACCTCTGTTATCAAAGTCGTCAGCCCTCTCTTTTGTAAACAAAGGTCTGGATCTGCTTTCATTGTGCCCTCTGATGCACAAGAGATATGCTTAACCTATCAACCTGTTCCTGTTGTTTTTGACAATCTCACATGCATTTAGCTGTTTAAGGAAGAAGTTACCATTTTTCAGGCACTTTTCGATATTTAAAAAAAAAATTAAATCCAGTTATTTAAACTCAGTTTCATAACCAAGCCCCCACTCCCTAGCTAGCCCTGCCACCCCCCAGGAAAGTAGCTTATTCTGTTATAATATCTCTGCAAAAAGGCAAATTCCTTCACAAATGCCAAGGAAATAGCATAGGTATTTTCTTCCACCTTTACTCCAATTCTGGGAGCTCTTCTTTTCATAACACAACATTTTAGATTACTTGAAACAGCTCCTGTTGATTCTCTGTGGAACCAAATTTAGAGAGTTCACTAATGGAGGAGTACATTGCCACTGTCACATTCTTGTTACAAAAATCCAATTTCAGTTCAGTTCCTGTGATCCCCTGAGCGGTTATAGATGCCCTTTACCTGCAATGAGGCAGTAGGCTATGTGTGAGACAACGCAAATTAACTACTCAAATCTACTTTATATTTGTACTAATATGAAATACACTGAGACAAGAGGAGTTTTTTGTTTTTTTTTCCGAAGTGTTTAGAGTTTCAAAGGGAAACAAAGACACTTAATATTAAGAAATATCTAATAAATGATTAAAAATGATCTTGGTTGGTTTTCCCAGAGTTCTGACCTATTGTTCTATACAAACTGTTAAGTAAAAACGTACATGACCAATAGATGTATTGCACATACATCAGACATTGATATACACATGTAAACTGAAGTTCCTTAAATACACACATCCCCACTTAGCATATATCCCATTACATTGGCAAAGCATCATCTGGGATAGCAGCAATTAATCATCTAGTTACCCATTTACCTCAGAAAACATCATAGGCCCTGAACAGTTCCTGATGTGGTATCCATGGCTTCAAGAACTCTCCAGTAACATCTAGTGTAGGTCTCATGAAGCACCAGGCTGCATTGCTAATGGCAATTAGACTATCCTGTCATTGGAGAAAAAGGTTTGTCTTTTCAAAACCTGTTTATTCAAATTGGACTAACAGTATATGTCACGATGAGGTGACATAAAACCAAAATATTTAATATATATAAAGCATTTCCGTTTTATTTCTGACATATTATTGTTGTTGTTTTATCAATGCCTTTAATACATAGAGAGTATTCGAATTGTCCTGATAGATGCAGAAAGAGAATAATAAATTATACTGAGAAGAGAGCTGCTCTGAATTGTGTTTGAAAACATGTAAGTAACTTGATTATCAATGTTTTTACAAACAGAGATGGCATGATATCATTCTAAGTATTATTTTAAAAGAGTTATGAATCTATACCCCTGGGTAAGTTATGAACTTACAACCAAAATTCACATATATAATATGCAAAACATCTTCAGGGTGATGTATAACAAACCATTTTAGTCACAGAAGGCTTTTATGTAAATCTTTATTTTGTGTATACTATTGGGTATACCCATGCATGCCCAATGGATAGAAATTCTAGGTAGGCTGCAAGTCATCTGGATTTTAGATGTACCTACAGACTTTAATATTAACTCTAGACCTATATTCTTAGGTCCAATTTCAAACCTGTTGGGTGTGTGAACACAGAGCCCAAGAATGTTCCCTGTTACTTATGACAAAGGTTTTGACCCTCTATCACTCTACCCATATTTTATATGAAACAATTTTGTAGACCACAACTACCAGCTTTGCGAGATCGGTTGAATGCCTTAGAAAAGTTACATTTGCCCAAGGAGAGGCACTAAATTAGACCATATTGTTTAACAAGCTGCAACCCCTTTTTTTACTGGGAAAGGACAACTCCTTCTGCACAGCAGTTTCTCGTGTTTAAAGCTGAGATCACACAAGGAGAAACTTATTGTGTTTCTGCCAAGTCATTGTGGGAACATTGGGAACAGCACACCCAGTAGCCAGCAGAGGCACAACCACCATATCGACTCCTTATGATAAGCAGCCTGCTTTACAGCTCTGAGAATTTCTCCTTTTGCAGTCCTATCCTTCCCTTCCTACGCTGGGTTTCTCCCGTGTCTCTCATGGTGGTCAAATCAACACAGAACAGACTCTAGCTTCTCAGTTATCTTGTATGTTGCCAACCATGACAACACATTTATTATATCAAATGTTCACTCAGGTTCTTTGACTTTGGCTGGAAGTTGAAAGTCCAGTGGGATCCTTTGGATGATAAAATGATGATGTGTTAGTTCCTCCCAAGCAACCCCGAAGCTCCCGACATGCTCCATAGACACAGCCTGGACCACAGAGAGTCCAGTCTTAGCCTTTTCTGACACAGAAGGCTGGCAGGCAGGTTCAAAGTCTGGACACAGAGGCACTTCCAAAGTTTGGCAAGGAGAAGGAGGCAAGATCACTAAGCAGGGCTTTATCACTGTGCTGTCTCAGGACATCTGTGGCACATGAACTCAGAGACCTTTAGGTAGTAGATGGGTCGTGCTTTTTCTTCTTGCCCCGACAAGACTTGCAGACACAACAGATTATACATGGGGAGGCCAGGAGTAACAAGGGTGAAGTCACCAAGGCAATGATGCCCAAGCCTACAAGAATCCCTACCACCTGGAAATGTAGAAGAAAAGCATATTTCAGCAATTAAATATTTCTATATGTATACTTATTCCAACTACATCATCCACTGTGGACCAAATGTTGGTGCCCTGCTGCCCAAATTCATGTGTTGAAAGTCTGAATCTCCAAAGTGATGGCATCTGGCAATAGGAATTTTGGAAGTTAATCCAGGGCATAGGGGCAGGATCCTCATGATGGGAGTAGTGCTTATATAAGAAGTGACACCAGAGAGCTTGTTTCCTGCCTCTAGGCTTCCTACCATGTGAAGACATGGAAGAAACTGGCCATCTTGGAACCAGCAAGAGAACCCTCACCAGGCTGGCACCTATGCTTCAGATTTCTCAGCCTCTAGACAGTGAGAATAAATTTCTGTGATTTGAGCTCCCTGTTTACAGTCAATTGGTATAGTAAGAATGACTAAGACACCATCTGAGGCATGTAACACAGTTACATTTACATGGGAGCTTTCAGCCAGTACCCAACAATGGTCTGAACTGCATACAAACCAGGGACACACAAGGACTGACTTGAAGGTGAGAATAAACCAAATGCTAACTGGAGCTGATGCAAGCCCGGTATAATCATGAATTATTGGTGTTGGCTCTCTTTCTACCTGAGTTTCCTCAATTGTCCCTAGGGGTACTAATAATGATTACTAGGATATTAGCATTTACACCCTCAAAAAGAATGCAGCATTTAATAAATACAAAACATTATTAAAAATATACCATGACCACCTCTGAACCTGCCACAATGGCATAAACAGAGGGATCCAAGTCCTGGCGGGGGCTTACTGGGTTTTAGAGCTCTGCCTTGGATAGCTAATATGCCTTAAAGGGATTTTTTTTTAATTTTTTTATTAAATAACTGTATACATTAATGCATTTATGGGATACAATGTACTGATTTTATATACAATTTGGAATGCTTACATCAAACTGGTTAACATAGCCTTCACCTCACTTACTTATTGTGTTAAGACATTTATATTCTACGCTTAATAGATTTGACATGTACCCTTGCAATATTCACAATAGGTGTGGTCCCACTGATTACCCTCCCTCTATCCAACTTATCCCTCCTTCCCCCTCCTCTTCCTGCCATCATCTTGGGCTATAGTTGTGTTTTATCATTCATATGAACGTGTGGGTGATTATATATTGGTTTCATAATAGTACTGAGGACATTGGATACTTTTTCTTCCATTCTTGAGATACTTTACTAAGAAGAAAAGGATTTAGATGGGATTAGTGCTTAGTAGGTGGGAGAATGCCCACCTACACTCTGCAGGTCACTCTGAACTGCTTGGCAGCACTGGTGCCCTGTGCCCCCAACTATCCTCAAGGAGACTGTAATCGTGAATTCAGGTGGCTGCCCCATTACCTTTCTCTATCTCCACCCCATAACCCTCTAGAACCTCCCACACTGGCATGAATAAGTAGGGAATAGAGTGGGAAGCATGAAGAGCTAGGCTGTTTAAGCCATCACAATTCTGGTTTATGTCATGCTCCCTTGAAGGTCAGAGTACCTGTGTTCGGTTCCACATCACTGATGCTCTCGAGTGGCCGAGTTTATTCCTGCATGGCCCTTTGTCATAATGTCTGAGGAAAATGTCATTCTGAAAAACAGAGAGAGCAGTTTCAGTAAGCAGTTTACCTAGTAGAAACAAAGTTTCTCTTTGGTGATATTAATGATTCCCCCCTATGAATTCCAAGCCCATCATCTTTAGGATATCTGAGTAGTTTTGCAAGTCACTGAGTTAAAACATCATAATCAATGTGACTCTTGACTGATTCTATTAAAAAAGAGTAATGACTTGACCAATTATCTTGGAAAAGTGGCTCTGGCAGAGGCATGACAGGAATGAGAAGGCCATGAGAGAGGCGACTGGAAGTCACATGTGGTGGCAAACCAGGAGAGAGAAAATGAGGATGGGTGAAGAAGAGGAAGTTACAGTCATGAGATATCGGAAGAGCAAATAGCTAGATGGAGAAACAGTGAGAAGAAATCACAGAAGAGGGGAAAGCAAATGGGTGGAAAGAAGGCAGTGCCTTTGTCAAGAGAAACGTCAACAGAGATGAATTTTTTTGGAAGATGGTTAAGTTTGGAAACGTTGAACTTGAGAGAAGTTGAGGCATCAAAACAGTACTATTTAAAAGCAATTCATTACATAGATCTGAATTGTGAAGAAATGACTTTTGCCTCAGTGCACACAGGGTGGAAGAAACCATAGGAGAGACTATGATTACTCAGGGAGAGGTGTAGACTGAGAAGCAAAGAGGCCTTAAGAATGGATTAATAAATTGTGGTATATGTATAACATGGAATATTATGCAGCCTTAAAAAATGGAAACTTTACCTCTTTTACATTTATATAGATGGAGCTGGAACATATCCTACTTAGTAAATGGAAGAAAAAATATCCAATATACTCAGTACTATTATGAAACCAATTTACAATCACTCACACTTTCATATGACGAATAGATCATAACTATGGCCCAAGATGAAGGAGGAGGAGAGGCGGGTGGGAGGGGAGTGGGGAGGTCAGATCGAGGGAGGGTGAAAGGTGGGATCACACCTATGGTGTATAATGCAAGGGTACATCTCAGATCTACTAAGTATAGAGTATAAATGTTTTAACACAATAATTAAGTAAACGAGATGAGGTATATATTAACCAGTGTGATGTAAGCATGCCTAATTCTGTATGAAATCAGCACATTGTACCCCATAAATGCATTAATGTATATAGGATCTATGCATTTATGATTTGAAAAAAAAAAAGCAAAAGAATGGATCAAGGAAGAAACTGAGATGTGGCCAGAAAGGTAGAAAAGAAACCAGCAGAGACAGGATCACTGAAACGGAAGAGGTCAAGATGTCAAATCTTGAGAATCTCAGTAAGATATGGATGGGTATCAATGGTATCTCTTATCTAATTCTCTCTTTCGCATCCATTCATTCATTTCTCAAATCCACTGGATTTTACTGGGAAGAACCCCCTCAAAACCTGGGAAAGAATACAGTCAGGGTTTGACTCTGTGGCCGCCTAAGCACATTGCAATGACTGGGAGATAGCACATGCCAACAGCAAGAGGTGAGTAGGCTTTTCTGAAGCTGGGCTTCTCTGGGAAGGAGATACGGAGGCAGTAAGGAAAAGAGGTTAATTCATGTTTAAGTGGGACATAGTTGAATGCATGGATATGTTAAGAGAGTAGACAGTGGAAGTTGACATCACAGAAGAAAGAAGGGATAAGTGAAAGGAACAAGTATCCAAGACTAGAAAAGGGAATAGGATTCCAAGTGAATACCTCGCCCTCTGAAACTGCAGGGATGAGGATCAAAGCAGAAACAAACTTGCACCACAACAACACTCAAAAATCTATTTGGTGTCTGCCTCCTGCTTGGATTTTAGACAACACCAATCACTCCATTCCTGGCCCCACAGTCTCAGACTTTCCTATAAACAGAGATCAACAGCACCATCTGACGCAGAACACCACTTGCCTAGAGAAAAACATCATTACCAACAAGCCAATGCCTCTGGCTAAAACAGAGAAAATGGGATCGCAAAACACAGTGACCAGAAAAAGATGTTTCAACATTTGAAGTCTGCACATTCAGCCATTTAACGTCTGTACCATTTCATCTCAAGTATCAGAACAGTACGAGTGACAGAACAGTGTGTTCTTTGCAACGCCATCCCCCAAACATATTTTAGCCAAAGGACGGCGATCTGGTGCACATATTTATTCTTTTATACTCTGGCCTCCTAAAGAGAACCTCATGGGCTCAGCCTCCCTGTGGATATGAACTCAATTAATATTCTGGTTAAACCTGAAAGAAAACAAAAAATATTTCTTTTTCATTTTTAATGTATGTATGGCATATAATCAGTTACATCCTCATCCAGAATATCACTCATTTAAAATTATAAGTCTTAAATATGAAATGTAATTTTAATTCAAAAAACTATAATGAATCATTTAAAAAATAAAAATTATTTCTTTCTACCTGAGCTGCTGAACGTCTATACTCTAAAAATACCCATTTTCTTCTCCCTAATTTATATAACCCCTTCAAATGCTGAGATCAAGCTGATTAAGATTCTTATTCATTCATGTCATCTTAAATAACTTATCTAATTTCCAATTAAAAATCAGGCATGTGGTGGACAGGAGACATCACATATTAGCTTCACGTTCACTAAGTGTTTCTGATACGAAAGCACCACGCAAATCAAATTAAAGCAAACCAAGCAACAAAAATGAGAAAATAATGGCAACTCAACCTTGATAGAGGGATTATACTGATATAGACATACTTTATAGGTCCAAACTGCCAAAATAAGGAATAAACATAAACAACTTATGCTATGCTAAACTTTAAAAGACCAGAATGGGAATATGACCTCAGCAAGCCTTCAGACCACATTTTAACTCTGAAGTTACCATTGTCCTTGATACAAGGATGAATGAAGATGCACCTGAATTTGAGAAGACCTGCTTTGTGAATGGTGAGGGAAAATAATAATTAGGTCAAACCCCTTGATCTAGAAAGGGAGCATTGGCAAAAAAGAAGCAATACCACTGTCAAGCTAATGCATGAGAAAGAGAGACAGAAAGAGTTAAGAAATACCATTCACCAGGCTGATATCTTTCAGTGTTTTTCCTATGCTTTCTTTCAGGATTTTTATTGTGTCATGCCTTAAATTTAAGTCCTTTATCCAACTTGAATCAATTTTTGTGAGTGGAGAAAGGTGAGGGTCCAGTTTCAGTCTTTTACATGTGGAT
>CAUYRH010069875.1:0-57918 GCA_963574655.1 Perodicticus potto | reverse complement strand
TTGGTTATTTCTTTTCTTCTGCTGGGTTTGGGGTTGGAATGTTCTTCCTTTTCCAGTTGCTTGAGGTGTCCCATTAAGTTGTTAACTTCCTCTCTTTCCATTCTCTTGAGGAAGGCTTGCAGTGCTATAAATTTCCCTCTTAGGACCACCTTTGCAGTATCCCAGAGGTTTTGATAATTCCTGTCTTCATTGTCATTTTGTCCCAAAAAATTTAGTGGAAATTTCCTTCTTAATCTTGTTTATGATCCCTCTATCGTTCACCACAAGGTTATTTAGCTTCCATGTTTTTGTTTGAGTATGCAAATTCCTGTTATTGTTGACTGCAAATTTTATTCCACAGTGGTCCGAGAAGATGCAAGGAATAATTTCTATTCTTTTAAATTTGCTTAGGTTAGACTTGTGACCTAAGATGTGATCAATTTTGGAGTATGTTCCATGGGGTGCTGAGAAGAGTGTGTATTCAATTTTATTGGGATGAAATGTTCTGTAGATGTCTGTTAAATCCAGATGTTGCATGGTTAAGTTTAAATCTAAAATTTCTTTACTTAGCTTTTTACTGGAGGATCTATCCAACACTGCTAAAGGAGTATTAAAATCTCCAACTACTATAGAGCTGGAGTAAATCAAGTTACTCATGTCTATTAGAGTTTTTCTTATAAATTGAGGTGCATGGTTGTGTGCATAAATATTAATAATTGAAATCTCATTGTAAGGAGTAATACCTTTAAGAAATATGAAATGTCCCTCTTTATCCTTCCTTACTTTGGTTGGTTTAAAGCCTATTGTATCTGCAAATAAGAGTGTGATGCCTGCTTTTTTCTGTTTTCCATTTGCCTGGAATATAGATGACCATCCCTTCACCTTGAGTCTAAATTTATCTTTTAAGGTACGATGAGATTCTTGTATGCAGCAGATATCTGGCCTGAGTTTTTGTATCCAGTCAGACAACTTATTCCTCTTTAGAGGACAATTTAAACCATTCACATTAATTGAAAATATTGATAAATCTTGAGAAAATCTAGTGGACAATTTTAATCCTTTTGTCACTGTGGAAGTTGGACTTTGATAAAAAGTTTCCAGATGAGTTTACTTTTATGTTGGAGGATTACACTGTTCATTAAAGAGAATTGGTCTAAGAATATCCTGCAGAGCTGGTTTAGTTATAGCAAATTTCTTCAACATGTGGATGTCATTACAGTATTTAATTTCTCCATCATAAATGAAACTCAGTTTAGTTGGGTACAGGATCCTGGGTTGAACGTGATTTTGTTTTAGGAGATTAAAAGCTGATGATCATTCTCTTCCAGCTTGAAAGATTTGATCAGAGAGATCTGCGATTATTCTAATATTCTTCCCCTTGTAGATCATAGATTTCTTGCATCTGGTTGCTTTCAAAATTTTCTCCTTCATATTAACTTCAGTGAACTTAATTATGATGTGCCTGGGGGATGTTTTATTCGGGTTGAGTAGTGCTGGCGTTCTGAAACTGTCTGCTGTCTGAATTTCAGAATTTCTTGGCATGTCTGGAGAATTCTCTTTCATAACCTCATAAAGAAGAAACTCTGTGCCTTGTGATGCCATTTCATCGTTTTCAGGTATCCCTATAAGGTGAATATCGGTTTTCTTCAAGTTATCCCAGAGCTGTCTGAGAGAATGATCCATTTTTGCCTTCCATTTCTCTTCCTCTTTGTAGGTTTGGGAGCGTTTGAAAGCTTTGTCTTCAATGTCAGAAATCCTTTCTTCTGCTTTCTCCATTCTGTTACTGAGGGATTCTACTGTGTTTCTCAGATCTTTGAGGGCTGCAACTTCTTGTCTCAATGTGTCAAAATCTTTGGTAATTTGGTTTTTGAATTCCTTGACTTCTTGAGGCAATTTTTGAAATGTACCCTGAATTTCTAAATCCAACTTTTCCTCTATTTTATTAATCTTGTTTGCAATCAATATTCTGAATTCGATTTCTGACATCTCAGCCATCTGTTTATGCATAGGATCGTCATTTGCATCTGCCAAATTGTTCCCTGGGGTGGTTGATCTACTCTGGTTGTTCATGTTTCCAGAGCTTTTCTGTTGATTCCACCCCATGATTAATTTTACACTGTTTAGGTGGATAAGTAGATAAAGACAAGTTGGACTGGGGGTTCTAGGAGTGGTGTTTGACCAGTCCTTTGCTTGAAAGCAGGGACTGGTGTCTGTACCTTTTCCCCTAGAGTTTTGCCAAGGACCCGTACAGTGCTACTGCTTGCAAAACTGGGGACCTTCTTGGTGTGGTGGTGTTAATTGGCTCTGTCCTATTTTTAGCTGGTCTTTGTCTTACCCTAGAGAATCAGTTACTCTGGATTTAAATCTGAGCTGTGGAGAAATACCTGCAGTTAAGTCACCACACCCCCACCACAGGCAACAATTGGAAAAGCAAAATCAAACCTTGCCACTACCACACACCCAGAGTACCACGTTGGAAAGTCTTCGGGTGATTGGCCCAGTTGAAGAGGTCCCAATCAATTGTCCCAGCCAGCACCGGTCTCAAATGGAAGAGTTAAAAAGTCTCTGACAACTAGACAGCAGGGATCTGCTGGAAGCTCTAGTATAACTGGCTCTGGTGCTCTATGAGCTCAGGAGGGTCCCCCCACCAAGTAGACTAATCTGGGAAGGTTAATGCCTCCTTCTCTATCTTGCTCCTCTGTCACACCCAGTTGGTGGTAACCCTGCAGGGCTATGATCCAGTTTCCTCCAATGAGCAGATGCTCCAGAGGTTTGTGCCTGCCTGGGTCCCAGGGAGGTCTGTGGCTCCTCAGCCAGTCCGCCACTCCTTGTCACTGTTTGGCAGGGGGAGGTGAGGCCTGACAATCTGGGTACTTGATCGGGGCTGGGGTGATTCACTCAGTTCCGGCCCTGTCCCTAATCAATGTTGCTGATAGAACAGAACAAGTTCACAGAATTTGTTTCTGTCATGGCTATTTTCCCCTGATCAGACATTGGGCTGCTAATAGGTCCGACTCAGTCTGTGAGTTCCAGCCTTTTGTCTCAGCTTTCATCCCATGAGGGCCAGGTGCGTCTGAAGCTAAGTAAAGCAGCCTCCACCCTGGGAGTCAGTTGACTCTAGCGTATTCTAATCCCCACGCTCTGTCCAGTCCAGGTCGGTACCGCCTCAGGCATATCCTTCACACGCCTTGGTTGCCAATCCTCTCTGCCATGGCTGCCACCGAAGAAGCTGCCTGGCTTCCCCTGGCCACCCAGAGAGACTGGGAGTGTCTCTGCTCCATGCCTCAGGGGACCACCTCTGCAGCTCGGCCTCCTCTCAGCTCACTTTCCTCTCACCACTCCCAAGCTGGAAAAACAGCACAGATCAGCAACAGTCTGCACCCTGTCCACAACCCTTGAGAAAATGTTCAAGAATCTGGACTCCGTGGGGGACAGGCCTCCAGACCTCGGAGTGAGAGTGGAGAGGAGTGCCAGGAGTTCAAACTTGCAGGTAGAGAATATATACAGTTTTATACAGCTTTATGCCTGGTGGGAAAGTGCCTTGGCACCCTAAAAGGGGAAGGATGTCTGGTTTTTAGAGGGTCTCTCCCATGGGGTAGAGTGGGAGGACATCTGAACTCTGTTCGCTTGTTTGTAAGGAGGTATGGAGTATACTGCAAGCCACTCTCATGGGAGAGGGGACTCCTGTCCACTTGGTGATGTGCTCTGTACCTTTTGTTTGCGTCCTTGGGGTCGCAGTTCTTTGACCTTCTCTTTTGGCTCAGATCCAAACCATCAGCTTTCTTGCTAAATTTCTGTCCTTTAACTCTCCTTCTGGACGGGAACCTCTGCAGAAAGCTGGCTACAGACCGCCATCTTGGCTCCTCCCCCCAATGCCTTGATTTCTTGAGGATGAGATCCTAGGTTCCAGGCAGCACTCACTGAAGTTATCAAAAAGGAAGAAAGGCCATGCTTTTCTCCCTATCATAATTTGGAATTTGGTATTTAGGTCCCTAGGGAGAGCACGTGTTGGGGATCCCTCAGAAAGCTGTTCTGCTCTGGATCCAGCAAGGGACAATTAGTACAGTGACCACCTCTTTTTAGCTATTCATTTTTTCTTATTTCTTCTTGTGCAAATATCCGTGTGGGAGAGGGAGATGATGGTGAAGGTGAATTGTTCAAGGCTTGACCTCCTAGGTCCACCTGAATCTTGGATCCTGAGAATGGGCCAGATTTTCTGGCTACAAGACAGTGTCCTTTTGCTATGTTTACATCAAGATCTTTGCAATGCCTCAATAGTAGAGCACCTTTAGGTGAGGATAAAAACTGACCAAATTATTCTGTTTTGTTTTATGGTGAATAAGATTAGAATAAAGCTCCAGAAAGTCTAGCAGGGACAACCCTGGAGAAGGTTTTTAAAAAAAGACAAAATTGAGATCTATCACTCTATATCCCTCTAGGGGACTCTTCCACCAAGATGCTCTAATCCTATCTGAAGCATAGAAGTCTGGCTCTTTCCTCTCTCAAGGCTGTAACTTTAAAAAGTCATTTTTACTGGGTAAAATGGCTCTATCTTGCTACTATACTATCTGGATTCTGCATCAAGATTTCCAGGCCACCTAATATTTTTATCCAATCAACTTAATGCAATAATAGGTGGGTTTTGTATCGTGTGTTTCCCTTCTGAGTAGCTGATGTGCATTCTAGCAGGAGTTTTCTGAAAATATTTTGGTTAAAAAGCATGGTCTCACGAGTGTTAATTCTAATTCAGTCAGGGAGATGTTTTGGAATAGATGAAGTCTTCTGGCTCCTCCTAAACAACACTGGGACAGGCGATGATTATATACTCTGACTTGACAAAATTCTGCCCTACAGGTTTAGACTCTATTAATGTAAGATGCATGATTTCCCAGATAATTGCTTTTATCCACTACTTGATATTTGCTGTAGAAGCATGGTCTCAAGAATTGCTTAGAGCAACTGTCTTGTTAAAAACCAACATTGCTTTAAATCCACACATTTTTGAAAGCATAAAAGCACGCCAGTTGTATTTTACCCATTTCCAATTTATGAAATGCCTGGGGGTACTTTTTACCATAAGGAGTTTTACAATACAAATATACAAGTTGCCTTCTCTTACTTTAGAAGAAATGCTTGGTGCCCAAGACTTTCTTCAAAATTCTTTTACAGAAGCATTTTACAAACCTTTAAAAAAGTTCTTTTATACTCAACACCTTTCAAAGTTATACTTCTTAACATAATGATATATGAACCTCAATATATGCATTTAAATATTTTTTTCTGTTCTGGTATTCTCATGTTTCAATTGACAATTTCTTGAACCTTTATGCTTTCTCTTCTTTCTTCTCTTTTTATTCCCTTGATGGCTTTTTCTGAAACACACTGATGGCTGTCATCCCCATTTCTCTAAATAGTGTCCTTTCCTTGGGGTTATGTTGTGGGTGATAGAGGTTCCATAACTTGCTTATTTGGCCCATTTCTTCCTCTCAGGACACTACAGAGGGGGAATGGTGATAGATCTTAGGGCTTCACTAGATAGAGACAGATAACATTTACAAAGGAGTAAATGATCTATATTAAAAGATGTGGCAGTGAAAACAAATATTTTGAAGGTTAGAAAGATGAATGCCCTTCAGTACTAGATACAGAAAACTTCAAAGAACACATATGGTTCTTCCATCACCAATTCTTTGGTACTTATGGTTTTGACTGATTGGTGTTCATAGATGCTTTCCTTGACAAAATCCTAAAATGATGTCTATCAAACAGCCAGTCTGATAAGGAATAGGAAAGAGTGTAAATGGATTCCAAAGGACTTAACTCCAAACTGCAACTTCAAGTAATGATAAAGAAATATCTAAAAGTTATAACTGTGGGTTTCCTAGGAGCAGTATTAGACAATGGCTACAGGCAAGCTGATTGGTCTGTTTTGCAGAGGTCATAAAAATGACCCATGGTGCAACATGGCATCTTCTGAAGAAAAAGAACCTTTTCCCTCCATTATCCTAAAGAAATATCTCTGGCACAAAATGTGGAATACTCATTTATTCTTTATACAACTATATTAATTATTTCTGATTTAGATAAAGACATTAATGATATATTTCTTTCTTTTTTTTTTTTTTGCAGTTTTTTTTTTTTTTTTTTTGGCTGGGGCCAGGCATGAACCCACCACCCTGGGTACATAGGGCCAGCACCCTACTTCTTGAGCCACAGGCATATTTCTATGTTTTTACTGTGCCTAATTCTAGTTTTCTTTTTTCTAAAACAGTATGATGGCATCAAAATCCCTATTCTGTTGATGTAGGCACTTGAAATTCTATCCTCATTAGATGTAGAAGCCAATCCTCTTTGAAGTCAGTTGATTCCTTTATCAACTTTTGCTTCATGAGGAAATTGGTGAGCCATGATCACCTAGGCTAGTCCTATTCAAGCAGTGTTGAGCAGTTGGTAACCACAGAGTCATTTAATTCCAAATTTCAAAGATAGATAACTGCATTTGGTCTGGATTCTGAGGTATCACTGGAACACAAGAGATTCTATAGCAATTAAAAGCTTTTTTTGGTGGGGGAGGTGAGGCAGGATAAAGAGGTAAAGACAAATATTCTAGTTCAACACTCTTCTTAAGAGCTTTAACGTTATTTGTTCATAAGAGATTTGTGGTTTTGGAGACTAATTTACTCTCATTCAGAATTTAAAGGTATTTATGGTTTTTATTGTTGTGGCAATGGTGGCAACAGTGTCACAGATCTTCAAAGACTGGATGATAACTTTAGTAGACACAAGGGTAGGGTGGTCACTATAATTTTAGTTAATGTCAGTGGGACATTATTGACTATGGGTTTTTTTTAACTGTCATTTGGATGACTGGTACAAATATAGAGGAAAGAACACAGGTTTTGTGTTTAAGATATATGTAGATTCACATTAAGATTGTGCCCTAACTCTCGAATTAGCCTCACCTATAAAGTGGGTACTTAAACCTATATTCAGAGTTATATGAGGATATGTGTATGATAGGAAATCAAAGATAGCTTTCATTATCATTATTATTATTTGCCCTTCTGCTTAAACCACCAATAAAAAGCCTAAGAAATCATCAGAAGACTAAGTTGCACTTTAGAAGTCTTGAACCCAGGAATAAGACTTATACAACTGATAAGACTCACAAATCTTAAGGAGATATAGGGATTTGCTGATTCATACTCATCTTAATAACTAAAATGGAGAGTTTAATTTTCATTGGCTGTTTTTCTAAGGATAGCTATTGAGTCACATTATTTAATAATCATATTGTTCAATATCGTTAATCATTGCCCATCAGATTCATTCTTTCGTATATGTAAAGATATATATTATATGTATAATATATAATAAAATATATATTCGATTTCTTACTATGTGCCAGACACTGTTTTGGTTATGGAGACGTGCTTAAGAGCAATTTTACTTTTATGTCCAATTAAAGTTTTTAAATCCTTATTTAGTTATTCTCTCTTCTCTATGGGCCATTCTCAAGGATGAAAATATGAGGGTTATAAGTGGTATTTTTCCCAATAAGTTTGCACTTTCTCGATGTTTAACCGTTTAAACAATTGTGATGAGGAACTGGGAGGTCAGAAGAGTTGAACCAGAGGGAAGAGCTCCCTGAACACATAATGACCTCCATGATTCAAACACTCAAGTCTGGCCATCTTCTGAGAGATTCATTCAGATGGGTTAAATTGAAATGTGCCCTGGAAGAATGGCTTTCCTCATTTCCTTGACTGGTAAGGCCTGGAGGAGTTACCAGTACAACCTTCTCTCAAAGGAATAATGGACACACATTTCAGCGAATCCTACACCTAACAGTTTCAACACACAGCACTTGCAGGCTTGGGTGTTGTTCTTATTCGAAGCTTGGCCCTGAGTAAGTAATTTCTCTGATCTTGCAGCCCCATGGTTCTAAAGAAAAGCAGAGACAGGTAATGAGTCACAGAAAGAGAGAGAAAATTTCACCCAGAATTCTTCAAGTCCTCCTCTAAGTCTCACACCCCATACCCCAGTCTCATACAAGCATGTATTTCTGATTAACTTCCCCATTAAGAGACATACTCTCTCTTTTGGCAAAAATTTGACCCAACAATAACCTGAGTCTCCTGTCTAGATTTGACTCCAGATTTTTCCTCTAGAAAAGCCTGTCCCAAGCCTCTCAACCTAATATTTGACTGGTGAAGAGAAAGATTTTCAGCGTAACAACAGTGCTGTTGCCCATTGTCAGTAAGGGAGCAATCAAAACAATGGCAGCAACTCGTTAACACTTTCTGCTGTTCATTTATTGAATGAATCATTTAAAAGAAGTTTTTGGAGCCATAATCAGTAGATGAAAGGCTCTAGAAATACACAGATGACTCAGGTCTCATAACTGTGAAAGTGAGGCACGCAAGCACAGAGTCATGATATGAAGCTGCGTGCAGCTAAGTTCAAAGGAAAGAGACTTGGATTCCACTTGGAGATGCCAGGGAAGGCGGTTAGTTTCCTACTGAGAGCTTAGGCTGAGGAGTTGCCTGGGGAACTGGGGACTTAGAGCCCTTATCCAGGGATGTGAAGTTAGCAGGAAGCACACAGGCACCTGGGCCTGGTGGAGGAGGCAGAGGAGGGGAACAGAATCTGACAGCCAGCCCACTTTCCACTCCCTTAGTCATGTTGCCCTGACAGGAAGGGCTGCCTGCCTGAAGAAAAAGCTAGGGGGCGGGGCCTGTGGCTCAAAGGAGCAGGGCACCAGCCCCATATACGGGAGGTGATGGGTTCAAACCTGGCCCCTGACAAAAACTGAAAAAAAAAAAAAAAAAAAAAAAGAAAGAAAGAAAGAAAAAGGAAAAGAAAAAGCTAAGGAAACACAGAGCCCTAGGTTTTCTAATTTGGCTATTCCTTCTGAGCAACTCATTCTAATTCACACAAAGGTAAACTGATGTCCTTTGGGAGTTATGGTATCCATTACAAACAGGGATAATCTCAACGTTTACCTTCTCTTTGGGGAAAAGCCAACAAAAGGGCAGCAAGCTCTTCATGTGAATTTCCGATCTAAAAGTCACAGAGAAAGGCTTCCAATACCAGGTCCTGAAACTGAACCGAGATAGGAGTGTACAGGGTGAAGCTGCGGATAGACGGCAGAAAGGGTAAGTCCCCTGAACAGACTGCTGAGTTATGATGATGATAATGGGTATAGGCAACCCGGTTTGTGGATGAGATGGGAGGTAGCCTTGTGGGAACAGGTGTCAACGATGGGGTGGATTGGGGTCGTGAGATAGAGGAAAGAAATGAGGAGAAAGAATTCCAGGTAGAGGGATCGCCTCTGCCCAAACTCCGCAGGATGGAAGATTACGGCTTGATGAGGCTGTACCAGACTTCTGCTATGGCTGGGACGTAGATTGCATGAATGAGGGGGATCAGAGCTCAGGAGCAAAGATGGGGAGTGAGAGGAAGGCCAGCTCTTAAGAACAAGGTCTTTCCTGTGATCATCAGGTTAACCATTTCTTCTTCGAATGAAGCGTGTGCATCCTATAGGCTTCCTTTTATTAAACAATTGAATCTGTGCCATGAACCAGTTTCCCTTTTTGCTTTGGTTGTCACCAAGCTCCAAGCACACCTCAGCATGCCATTTTTCATTCCCAGGATATTGTGTTGCTGCCCTTTACCTGATGTGATTCCAAGGTATTCATTGCCCTGTGTGTTAAATCATCACAAATCCTTTTTTAAAAGTTGTCAAAACATGAGTGATACATAAAAATAATATGTAACAATATCTTCTATTTGACAACTAAAAAGCGAATGTTTCTTGAACACCTGTGATAACCGACTCAATTATTTGGAGAAGTCAGAAGCACAAGATTTAGTTTCAACATTCAATTATTAGCTTGTAATCTACTTGAGACTGTTTCATGTGCAGATAACATGATAAGCAGTGGTACAAGGGATTCGGTGCAGGGTTAATATTTAATCTATGTTTACTGCTGCAAAGCTACTTCCAATTAAAATGTTTCAATACTTCTCCTTTGGGTGGTATATAACCAGTGCTCAAAGCCCACTGAACACTGCACCTGCTACTCAGATCCCCCCAAACCCTCCCTCGGATACCCATCCCCCTTCCCCACAATCCAGGAACTGAGGGATTAATGCAGGACATAGCAGGAGCCTCTGCTCTTAGGACAAAACCATCATTTTCTTTAATAGCATAGTGTCTACTATGCCCAGAGTCTTATTAAATATTTTTAACATTACTTTTGAGTATATCCTAGGTGCTAAATAATCTATCCTACTGTTACCATTGCAATAAATAATAACAGCTACTATTACTCATTGTTCCAATTTAACATTTGTAATTACCCTTAGGGGTAATCATTGGGGGAATGATTACTAGTCCCATTTCATAAATGAGGCAACAGGGTCAGGGAATATAAATAACTCAATCCAGGAAAAGCACTTAGCAAGCAAAGGAGACAATTCTCCAGTCCTGGTCAGGGGGACTCCAAGTTGGGGAGAAGGCATTATTATCCTACCTGGGATGGTCAGAGAGGCAGTGTAGGAAGCTAAGCAGAGAGGGCTCAGAGGATCTGGCTGTGCAGGGTATCAGGCACGCTAGGTGTATGGATGAAACTTTCTTATATACCCTGCACTCATAGTTCTGAGCCCTTCCTTTTTAACCCTCCCCCCCAATCTAATCAAAATGAGACCTGCAGAAATTGCATCCACTTTTGTTTAGGTCACTAACATACTTCATAGTAAGTTCAGCGGCCGCAGGAAAAAATTGAGGCTTCTTGGACTCAAAAGGCACCATCTGGCTCATAAAACACCATTGTATGCCCTCTGGTTCATTTTCTCTTAGGAAACTCCTTATCTGCTGCCTGGCTGCTAACTTCAGAATAATTTCCGTATTTTCTATTGTAATCATTTCGTTATGTGGTTTTTAGGTTTATTTTGTTTAGTTTAAGAAGGGAAAAAATAACTTTTTAAGACATACCCAGGTTTAGTCAGGCAACAGGGAAACTTTCTCAGACTTCAAGGGCAAGAACAAGTTGACGCTTCACAGCTCAGGGAAGAATTGAGTAATCCAGATCACAATTTAAAGCGGACTAATTGGAGACACTTCCACTTGTGTCTCCAAGTGGAAGCAGAGAGAAGGTTTGAAACAGAAGGAAGAATCCAAGAGAAAAGAGATGCTCTTTTTGTTGTTGCTGTTGTTGTTTCCTCTTCTTGTTTTTAGTCCTCTCCTCCTGGGAGAGTCATGAGTGCACAGAAAGCTTCAGGAACAATAGGAAGGCTGAGAAAGCTTCAGGCAGGAGTAGGGTGGTGGGTCATGAACTGTACAGCCTCATAATAAGACTTCAGGTTGAAGGGCAGGGTTACGAAGGTCTTCGCTAGTGTTATTCAACACTGTTGTTTCGTGAAGGGCTCTGCTTCTTCTGAACATGCTCCCCCAGCCCAACACCCAGGGAAAAGCTCAGTCCTTTCCCTGATGAAAATATTATTGTTCACTGTCTCTGGTGGCCAGTTTGTTCTCTTCTCACTCAGATGTGAAAACTCCCAAAGCTCTCCCATCCTCCATCTCTTGTGGCCACCCACCAGCCCTTATGTCAGTCCAGAGTCACAAACAACATCATTAAAGGGGAGGAAAAAAAATCCAGTACAGATTGGCTGGCTCCCTGGCCTGGGCTGGTTAGGCAGCTCTTGGCTTAGACACCCTGACTTCCAAACACAATCTGTTTTCAAGATTCCTGGATGATTTCAGGCCCAAGAGAAGGTTTGGTCTTGACTTCATCAAACTCAGTCTCCTTTCTCTCTGTTTCACTCTACTGAGTGAGACCCATTTGCCCAGACTCGGTTTTTGGCTTATGTGACTAAGCTGTGTTCTTGGCTGTAGAAGTATCTTCTGTCTCCTCCTGATTCTGTGTTATTTCTTTTCTTTCTAGCTTTGTTCAGCCAGTGTGCCAAAGATGGCTCCATTCTACCCTACCCCAGAATATTCTGGAAATGGAAAACTACAAAAGATGCCGATTGGCCACGTTTAAAGAAGACAGCGCCTCTTACCAGCATATAAAGACACAAAGTTCCAGAATGTGAGCAGAAACTCTCTTCAGACTCCATGATAGCACTAAGTTCCTATTATGGGGTCCTGCAACTGGCAAAGTGCCAGGAAGAGCTAAAAATAGACGCAAAATGATGTTTGAAGCATGGTGAAAAATATTTATCTAAATGAGAAGTGCTGCCCTCTCTCAGGTGTGTGTTGTTATCTTATGTGAAGAAGCATCTCACAGCTTCCTCTCTAGTTGCATGGAAATCTTGCTTAAAAGCAACACGATTATCCCCTTAACCACGGCTTGGCTTTGCATGGTATCAGTCACCCTCAGTCAACTACAGTCAAAAACAGTACATATAAGAAGATGCTTTGAGAGAGAGACCACATTTGCATAACTTTTATTACTATATATTGGTATAATTATTCCACTTTATTAGTTATTGTTTTTAATCTCTTATTGCTGCTACTTTACAAATTAAGCTTTATCATAGGTATGTATAGGACAAACAGTAAACACAGGATTTGGAATTTTTGTGGTTTCAGGCACCCACTTGGGGTACTGTTGCCTAAGGGGTGATACTCTATATAATTCTTTTCATGATCAGTGCATTTTAATGTCTCATTGGACATGCCTGGGAACATAATGTTCTGGGTTCTTCTATAATATGGGGGTGTCCCCAGAGGACATTACCATCCCAATCCCATTTTCCTCTCCACCCTAACTGGCCCCAGGAGGCCTTCTTTCTCAGAACTCCTGAGGTTCCTCCTATTACCAGCTCCTTGGCTATATTATTCTCCTTTTCAAGTCCAATTCTCCAGGTAAAGGTAGCACCATTATTTTACCTTAATAAACTTGCTTTCCTTGCAAGTCAAGGATCTTTTTTTTTCTTTAGTCCTCACAGTTTTAAGGATGGTGGTAGGGTTCAGAATGGTTGAGGTTTAACCAGACAGGTGGAGATTTTCAATCTTATCATTGTGGCTTCCAAAAACAGTGTAATAGTCTAAGGGAATATAGTAATAACAAAATAATAAAGATAGCTCATAAATACTAACTCCATGTTGGTTAATGTGCCAATTATTTTCATTATTATTAATTGCTTGTGATGATTACCCATTACTTAAATGAGTTCATTTGATCTTCACCACAGTACTTTGAGATAGGTATTCTTTCATCTCCATTGAATAGATAAGGTGGCTGAACTTAACAGGATCAAGATCACTTTTAAGTCCTACAACTGGTAAGTAATAACATTTTGATTCAATCTCAGGTCACCTGGGCCCCCAGTCGTCCTGGTCTTAATCAATTACATAGAATAGAAGCCTCCATCAAGAACATGACTAGTCCTGAAAAAAATAAAGGTTAATCATCAGAGAAGGAACTAAGAGCTTTTTTGTCAGATTGTTAGTAATGACTTAACTATCAACCAGGAACGAATGGCCTACGTAGACTTATAGCATCTCTGGTCTGCGGAAAGACTAGAGTTTCAATTCCCCTATGTGGCAACTCTGAGTATGGGTCAGGGTCATTTAGAGTGCTGTGTTGAGAAAGATTCTGAAGCCCTTGCTGTATCAGCAGTAAAAAAGGATGCATTAGAATTATCTGCTGTGACTTCATTTGGATAATGATTTGAACAATTTTTTTACATGAAAAAATCATGAGACATTGGGGGAAATTTGAGCACTGAATATTTCATGATATTATGGAACTGTTAATTTTTTTAGATATGATAATGGTATTAGGATTATATTTTTATGGTTATGTTTTTCTCAGAAATACAGTCTAAAATATTTACAGATGAAATGCTATGAAGTCAAAGGTGTGGTTCAAATAGGACAGAGATTGAAGATGTTGGAGGTGGGTGGGATATTGCCATGGAAAAAGGAATAGGTGAGTAAGTGAGGGTACAAGACTGGCTGTGGGTTGATAATTATTGAGGTTGAAAAATGAGTAGTTGTTGAAATTGAAATGTTCTTTTTTATATATGTTTAAATTTTCCATAATAAATAGTTTTTTTCAAAAAGTAGATAGTTCAAGAGTATTTTTAAGATAAAAGTAAAAGAAATATCTACATAACTGTGGAGAGTGAGGTATAGATGAAAGGGTGGTAGAGATGCAAGGTGTACTAAGATCTAGCTCTGTGTTATCTTCATCAAAGTATTTTATAGACGAAGAAATAGGCTCAGGGCAAAAAATGACTTGCTCAGAATTACATTGCTAGAGAATAGAAGAGTCAAGTTAATGTCTGGATTCCTAAATCCAGCAGCCTCCCCACTTTACACACCCACATACTCATGGGTTTAATGACTCAGAGAGCACAAAGCGTATTGCAACATCCTTTATGTTCTACTGGGTCCCAGGTGTCCTCAAAAATTATGTAAATAGTACAATGCTAAATAACCACAAAGGGCTTTTTAAAAAATACAGACTAACCTCCATAGTTGACCATCTCCCTACATTGACCACTTCCGTAAGTTGACCTAATTTTCATAGACCAGTCATGCACCACACCACATGTATATATCAGTACAGTAGACATAGTTCCTTTTTTGACCACCTCTGTGTGTTGACCAGTTTGTTTCAGTACCTTGGGTGATCAACTTACAAAGGTTGTACTGTAGTTTAATTGTATTTTAACTCTAATTTTTGTAACTTGTATTAATAGTTTAATTTTGAGATTACTATAAATGCACATATAGTCATAGGAAACATTACAGAGAGACCTGCATGCCTTTAACTCAATTTCTCTCTATGGTAACACCTTGCAAAACCACAGTAGAACATCATAACCAGGAAATTAACTTTGATACAATACGTCAATCTCATTTGGAGGTCCCTAGTTTTACATGCATTAATGAGCTTGAGTGTACGTGAGTATGTATATTTAGTTCTATGCCATTTTGCCACAAATGTAGATCTCTACAGTCACCTCATAGTCAAGATTGTTCCATCATCACGAGGATCTTTACTACAGTGTATTTTAATGCATTACTACCACTGAGGATGAAATACATAATCAGAGAAATTGTTGCTGACCCCTAAATACTTAATTTTCTACCTGGGTAGGGATTTGAGTAATGAAGTGAATTAGGCTAACCAAAAATGAAATCTGAAAAACAGATGAAAGCAATTTGGTCCAGGTACATTGATGTCAATGGAACCCATTTTAGGGTGGGCATGGTGGCACTCACCTGTAGTACCAGCTACTTGGAAGGCTGAGGTGAGAGAATTGCTTGAGCCTAGGAATTCAAGGCCAAGTTGGGGAACACAGCAAGACCATATCTCTAAGAAAAAAAAATAGAACTCATTTTAAATATTCAAGAATACTTTTAAGGTAGTATTTTATAAAGTACATACATATATACACACACATGATAAACTTCAACCTTCCTACTTTCAAATAATCAAAGAAATAATTTATTTCTTTACTCCTTAAACAGGTAAATTCTCCAAGATAGACTCTTTTCATCTGTAAAATATGGGTAATTATACCTACTCATGGGGCAACTTGTAAAGATGAAATAAGATCATATATACAAAAGTGCTTTGAAAATGATGAGATGCTAATACTACTACTAAAAGTATTGTGATGATTTCCATGAAGAAAAAGATAGGTGATAAATAATTAGGTTGACATCAATAACTTATTTTTGAAGAGAATCTTACAGAATATACCATAAAGTTGGTTTAACTTATCCAATCTACTATACATCCTACTCCTACAGGTCATCCATTGAGGCTTTTTATAATAACTCTGCAATGCTGAAAAATTCCTAAACCTCTTACATCTCATCCAAGGAAGTATCCCCTGAGAGTTTTCAAAAATTGAAGATGGAAAGGACATTAATCAAATTTATGAATAACTATATTGACACTCAGAGATATAAAGAGATTTTTGAGCCTGTTATTCACATTTGCTCTATTTTAAATCTCTGACATATATAGAGGTTATATAAAGATTATATGTAATCTTTCACTATATATATATTTTCATATAAGTATATGAAAGATTATATATATATATCATGAATATATATATCATGATATATATTGACAATATATATAGTGAATTTTAGCTTTAATATTTGGTTGATTAAGTCACTAGATTTCTAAAACGTTAGTGCCACAAAGAGTTAGCAGCATGGTGAAGTGTGGAAGGACGGGACCATGAACCAAAAGCTACAAGTCCTGTAACAGGCCCTACTACTAAAGGCAAATCATCCACTCCCAGAGTCTCATAAGAGGCGAAATGAATTAACCCTTCAAACCCCTTTAATCTACATTTGTATGTTTCTATTAAATATTTAAGCTCTCCCTAGTTGGCCTTACACATCTTCATCAGCTCTCAGGAAAGTGGGAACACCAAATCCAATGTACTCCTCATACATAATGGTCCACTGTTAGGGAATTCAATTAGTAGAATTATTTTGATTTCTACCGTGTAATGGAGTTTCATTTTTAAAATAACTATTATAGATTACTCTCTTCTCAAATATCTCCCCTCTCTTCCAAAAAGAAAGTATCCTAAGAGGAGCAGACCTTAGTGAATTTTTGGAAGCAGAAGCCTTGCCTAAAAGACTCTGTTTAAACACCGCATTTAGTATTAAATGCCAAACCCTGAGCTCTATGCACTGCCTCATTAGTTATTAATGAGGCAACATATTTGTTCAAAATTTATGATTGTTGATTTGCTCCCATCACTGTATGAAATATTAACATAGCATTTGTACTTGCAACCATTTGCAGACATTAGATTGTGTATTTGCATATTCATGAACACTCATAAATGTTTAAGGAGACGGCACAGAAAGCATGGGAGCTGTCAGCCAGCCAGTAAAAAGGCATATTTACAGTGTTAATAAGTATTTGAGTTTATAGGACAAAATGATGAGCAACAAATTAAGTGAAATTCTGGTTTGCCTATTGCAGAGAACTAAGGATTTTGCTATTTTTTAGAACTTTGTAAACTTAAAATTCATTGCATAAGTGCTGAATAAATGCTTATTATTTAGACACAAAATATATAGCCTTTGTGCAAAGAATTTCCTGAGACTGTCAGGTTCTTAGAGATTTCATTTTACCTTAGCTGATACACAGTTTTTCTGCCTTGGGCTTCCCTTCTATCAAAGTAATGTGGGAAGCCAAATGTGTCCCATACTTAGCTAGGATTATTTTCTATTTTAGTTCCACTGAGGAACTTGAACAAATGATGTGTCCTGGTGTACCAACACAAACCAATGTACTTGACTCAGTATGTCAATTTCTAAAAACTAGAGCCTACGGATTAAAAAGTTAAAACATGGTGCACTAATGAAAAATAGAAGAAAGAGGCATTAAAGCATCCAACTAACAAACATTTGCCTAACAAATAAACCATATATCCAAGTGGCCATTAAATGGCCCACCAAACCTATCCTATTACAGGAAACCTTACCCCTGCATACTCCTGACAACCATGGTAAGAAACCTGGGAATTTCTTAAGTTTTATGGGTCAGTAATGGGGAAAAGATTAAATTAGATCCCTACCTCACACCACACACAAAAATCAATTTCAGGTGTATTAAACAAACTGGTGACAAAAGGAAAAGCTATAAACTTTGTGTTATATAAAACCAATACAGGAAAATATATTTCTGACTTAAGGACAGGGGAAAAAAAGAACCCATTCATTAGTCAATGTTATGACCTGAGCCATACCATAGTAAAGTGTCTCAAATATCAACTCTGGGTAAATGATTGTTTGAGACAGTCCAGCCCACCACATCCTTGTATCAGCAGGAAAAGGGAATCTCAGTTTAGCAGGTGGGTTATAGCTGGCTTTTGTTTTGATGGCCTAATTGTATTGCTGATCACTTCTTGCCCTCCTGGTACCTGCTTCTAAAATCTGTAACTGGTAGGTTTGTGGTTCTTTTTTGGTAAAGCAAAGATCCACTGGTCCTCTCAGGTAGCCCACCATACCTCAACTTTTGCTTATTCTGTTTGTATCTGAGGGCTGGAAGTGATTTTCATTTGATCTTTATCCCAGGCAACCACCTTAACAGACCACGTCAACAGGCACACCTCCCCCCATCACAGCAGTGATTGTTCAGTAATGTCACCAGCCAGAAGCACCATCATTATCTTTATGTGTCCTTCCAAGGGGCAAGCTGGAACATCTAGATATTTTTAAAGGGGGTGGGGAATGCATAGAGAACTAAGTGATATTCTAGGGTACTAATTTCAAGCTATTGCCTTCCTAAACATGCCACCATAGCAGGAGTTTTATTCTGATTTATAAATTGGTATAAATCAGAGGGTAATAGATTATTCCATACAATGGTCATTTCTTAGAATATCAAATAAGAAACAACAAGAAACTTCCTGTACTCTCAGAATTTTCATGATTTCTACCGCAGTGGGAGGGTTGTGCAGGGTCTGAGTCTAGCATGTTTATGTATGATCTTTGTCTCTCTCCCTTCTCTTCCCCATAATCATCTTGGACCAAGATAGATAGACTTTCCCTTCTTTATTCTATGAAGCAATAACCACCCCTCCCAATTATATCCCATTTCCAGAAAAACATTTACTTTTCTCTTATCTCTGAGCTCATGGTGGTAAAGAAGTATAGGAAAAAATACATTGATTTTTAAGGAAGAGAATAAAAATCTAATATCCCATGTACACAGCCTATGATAAGTCAGAGATAACACACACTCAACACATTTAACACACTCATGCACACAAGCACACACACATACATTTTAACTTCCACTAATCAGAAGAACTTCATTCATTAATTCACCATATATTTGTTATGATTCTCATGTAAACACAGTAGTATAGGAAATAGAAGAAGTTATTTTTAATTATTTATTTTTCACACATATATATATATATACATTTATTTAGAAGCTATTTTTTAAACAAAACTTTATATTTTCCATTTCAAGACAAGAAATAAGTAATAAACAAAATAAATAAACTTAACATATTGGTTATTATAAAATGCTAAGGAAAGATGAAGCAGAACAGGAGCACAGAACTTGAGTAATGGATGGAAAAACTTGAGTGATGATGGAGCACAGAACTTGAGTGATGGAAAAATGCTCTGTATTGACGGTATTGTCTAGGGAAGGTCTCTCTCCTAAGATAACTTTTCAGCAGGGAACTGAACAAAGAGAACGAACCAGCCTGTTGTCGTCTGGTGGGTGGTCATTTGACACAAGGGAAAAGCAAGTCAAAGGCCCTGCAGCAAAAGCTCCCCGGACATGGTTAAAGGTATGGAGAAGGCCATTCTAGTGGCAGCAGAGAGATGAGAGGGTGCGGAGTGGGAGGTAAGCTCAGAGAGATGACAAAGGGACAGATTGTAAGCTTAAATCACAAAGGCGGATCTGCATGATTTGGGAAGCCATTGGAGAATTTCTAGCAGAAGAATGATATGATCTGATTTAGATTTTCAAAGAAACTGTCTGGCTGCCATGTTGGGAAAGACTTAAGGGATACAGATGTGGATGCTGAGAGACCAGCTAGGAGGCAACTGCAATGCTCCAGGTGAGACAGGCTCAGACTGAGAAATTAGCTATAGACATAGGAGGAAATTGTGTTCCAAAAGATATCTTGAGAATAGAGCCAGTGCAATTGCATATGGGGTATAAGAAAAAGACTCAACTTACCCCATGGGGTAGGACCTGAGAAACTTCAATAATATTGAGATGGAGACAACAGTGGGGAGAAACAATTCAGGGAGATCAGTGTTCAGTTCGGGACATGGTCAGAATGCATCTCTTAACCAAAGAGATGTCAATCAGACAGCTGGGTATGAGTGTGGAGTTCAAAAACACATCCAAGCCAGATCTGCAAATATGACAGTCTACAGATGAGATTTAAGGCCATGCAGTTGGTGAGATCACCTAGGATGGGATTTTAGGAAGAACAGCAAACAGGGGTGGAGCTTTATCCTCAGAATACTGCAACATTTAGAGGTTGGGGTTCTGAGAAGACTGTATAGAGTAAATCAAAAGATCAGAGCAATGAGAAGAAGACTGAAATAAAGAAGTGTCTCAAAGTGGGCAGAGTGTGCTGAGAGCAGCTGACCCCGGAAGTGGGAAGAACATGGAGAAATGGCTGTTGGCCCTGGGAGGTGGGAGCCATGGGTGCCTGCAAAGGTCAGTGTCCCTTGGGCCTTATCATGATGGTTCAAAAGAGAAAGGTGGTGGGGGGGAACATTTTGAGAGCAAGTGAGTTTTGGTAGAAACATCTTTAAGTTTTACTCTTTGGCCTGGTATGATGGAACCATTGGAAGGACAGAACGAAATGAAGAAACCATCTTATCTTGCTCCCCGAAGAGGCCCTGAGTGACCCAGCACAGGGAACACACACCCTGTAGTTTCCTGCAGCAGTAAGAAATGAGCATGGTCCAAGCCACTGAAGTGTGGAACAGGTAGATCAGGTGGAACTGGTCTTTATTAAATCAATGCCTCGGATAAGTCCTGCTCCCAGCTTCTTCCCCAGAGCCCCTTGGCTCTTGTTTCAGAAGCAGAGGCCAAGCTGAAGCAGGAGAGACAAGCAGAGGGAGCCTGCGGCCTGTCATGTGGTCTGGTGGAGAGAGAAGACGGGAGGAGCTTGTAAGTGGCATAAGTAATAAAGCTCCTATTTATCTAACCCCACATTCCAAGGAGCTCCACAGACATTAATGAGACATTAGCTCATTTCTTCTCCTCCCTATGAGGTAGGGAGTCAGGTTCCTTAAGCTCTTTTTTATGTATGAATAAACTAATGTGAAAAATTGAAAATCCACAGCATCCTCAGGTTTGTGGGTTTTTTTTAGCATTGTCGGAGCGCCATGGCTGAGGAGATCACCCAGGCAAAGGAGCCACATCAGTGGGTATTTGAATTGGAGGACAGGACGAGAAGGTATAACCGTGCAATTTAAGCCCAAGTACAGAAACAGGATACTGGCCTGAGCTTTGCATAAGGGATCAGTACTGGGTTGTGTGAGGGCTTAGCAATGCTTCCTACCTTCACACTCTGACTCTACCTGGAACGCTCCGTTTACTTTACGCTTCAGCTTCTGCTGTCAGACAACGGATTAAACTAGCCCAATCATTTAATGCCATAATATGTGTAGAAGACTTAGCATGGAGCCTGGTACATTATAAGGACTAATTAATATTTTTTGTTAAAATATTTTTATCATTATCATTACATGAGTAGAACAAAAGAGTAAATAAAAGAATAAAAATTTTTGCTGACTCATTCTAGCCAGGGAAAAGAAGAAACTTATCTCATAAGTTAGGATCACCAAATAGGAAACCATCATTTTAGTTATGGTAATTCTAGCCAGTCTAAGAAGTAAAGCTCAAAACTCAGTGCCGTATAACCAGATAATTTCTTGATCTCTTAATACTATGGAGCATCAGGCAGGTGAACAGATTGGCAGCCCTCTTCCACCAGTGGTTCAAGGACCCAACCTGATGCCATTTTCAACATGAGGCTTTCAAGGTCATCCTGAAGGTCATTTATATTTTAGAAGGAGACAAATGCATGAAGGAGCATCAGTGAGTGCATGTGGGATAAATGCATCAAGGAGACATGATGAAAAAGGTTAATATCTAGACCAAGCCTAAGTATTTTCACTTTCGTTTCATTGTGTAGAACGAAGTAGAAATGCATGTCTCAAACTAGGGGGTAAATGAGCAATCAGATATAAGCATCTTGAGTCCAGAGAATAGGTCCAGGCTATAGTTACAAACAAAAGAGGGAAACCCTACACTGCAGGTGGAATGTTGGTTCCCATCTGGGATAGGCAACCACTTGCAAGTGACACATCTGTGTCACACAGGGCGGGAGTGTGAAGGTTGAACCCTCACTCATTCTAGGTCCACTGGAGAGTGCAGATCAGAGAATGATAGCTCTTTTGATAAGAAAATTCTATAACGTGGTTCCTAGATATAAAAGTTAGGTCTTGGACCCAATATGGATTGGGGCTTAAATCAAAGTTAGTTGGCAAAACAAAGTATTTAATAACAGGGAAGTAGCTTCTCCCACTGGTCAACTGAGGGAAGAGGGAGAGTGGGAGTCTGGGAGTGGAGAAAGGGTTGGGGCCCTAAAGCGGGTCAGGTAGGGTGGTCTACCAAAATAATGGACTTTAAGAGCTCTCCTAAGGAGGGGATAATGTAGGAACTTTAAGAAAATGAATTTTCATGCCCCCCACTCTGCATATACAGTAGTCCTCTCTGTCCTCCCCGAAGGTCGATCTGGGGTCAGCTGAGGCTTGTGTTTTAGAGGCCTTCTTTAAGAAAAGAGTACAAAATTACAAACACAAATGAAGTCCCAAAAGTGATTTTCTTTTTTTAGAACAAGAAAAAGAATCACAATAAATTACATAACTTAAAAGCAAAATATTCCACAGAAGTCATGAGACCCAGACAAATGAGACAACGTATTTATTAAGTCATGGCCTGAATCTCTTCTACAGTACACGTTTTTCTTTTAGCTGCCACGTCCATGGCTATTTCTTATAAGAAGAGTTTAATAATACCATTTTTGCTAGAAAGACTTAAAATATCATTTAATTATTTGCCTAGGATAGTTGATTAAAATACGTTTTTTGCTGCTGATAATGTTAAAATGTTTCTTTCAGGGTCACAACCTGTTCTTGACAAATATGTACATTGTTAGGATTGTTGTTAAGTTTCAGAAAACTTCTACCAAGTCTCTTGTACTAACTATTATCGACCTCCTCACTGCCTGTTTGTAGGACTGCTATATGCGGATGCCCTACAAACACAAGAATTATAATATAGCCTATTCTGGAGAATGCCCATTGAGAAAGGAAGAAAAAACCGATAGTGAGTTCATAATTGTATATGCTGAACAACTGAGTACGCTCCTGACAGATCGCTTCTGTTCGATCAGTCATCAGTGGGAACTGAATCTTCCACTTCCAATTACTCACATCTGGTCTTTAGAAAATAGTGCACAGACTAAGCTTCTGGCTTCATACTCTTTATTGTTCCCCTGTCATCAACCACATCCTTGCAGTGGCAGGTGACATAGGATACACACATTTCACTGTACAGCCTGTGACTCTCCCTCCCTCAGTGATCAGTAAGAGGACTCCTGAGAGCCAGGCCAACACTGGGACCTCCAACATTCACTAACCCAAACCCAGAAATCCTTGTGAGCCACGTACACTAAGTTCCTCTAAACATGCACTAAGTTCCCCACGTAAATGCCCCTTCGGTGCATCCAAAAATGCACAGACGCCCTCCAAGACCTTTCGACTCAGAGGCAAGTATGCTTGAGTGGGAAGGATCAGTAGTCTTCATTATTTGCTAAGAAGACATCATATTGGAATATTTTAAATTATCTAATTATTAAAATGTATTAATGTTATTTCATTTAAAAAATAAGACTATGTACAAGGCCAAGGCCCTGTCATGTGCCAGCAAAGTGCCCTGAGCACAATTTTCATGCGCTTGCTAGTAAATTGCCCCTGGTTACCACTGTACCCCCAAAGAAAGGGGTGTTCAGCACATAGCTTTTCGTCAGCACTTGATTACTCTGTTAGTTTCTTGGAGCTGCCATAACAACTTACCAGAAAATGGGGGCTTAAAATGACAGAAATTTATTCTTTCCTAGTTCTGGAGGCTAACTGTCCAAAACCACGGTATTGGCGGGGTCATGCTCCTTATAAAGACTCTGGAGAAGAATTTGTTCTTGACTTTTCCAGCTTCTGGTAGCTCTTAGCAATCATTTCCTTGGATTCTTTGGTTTATAGCTACCTCATTCCCATCTCTGCCTCTCCTTTCACATGGGCCTTCTCCCCCACGTTTCTGTGTGTCCTTTTCTGTCTCTTATAAGGAGTCTTTCATTGGAATTAGAACACACCCTAATCCAGTATCATCCCATCTTGATCCTTACCTTAATTACGCCAGCAAAAACCTTTTCCCAATATAGTCGAAGTCTGAGGTTCTGGGTGGACATGAATTTCAGGGGGGAGACCCTATTCAACCCATTATAGTTGGGGAGTGAAAAGGGAATAGTGCTCATGGTGACAGGTAGGGGGAGGGCCAAAACTGTGCACAGTGCAGGGAACACTTTCAGTGATTAAAAACAGCATTGAGATTATGCAACCATAGTGCATTAATCTTGTCTTACAAGTCATAGGCAGGGTTCTGAACTTCCCAGAGTTCCCTTCCCAGGCAGGGCTTTGATGCTGAAGATGGGAGGACTCAATAGCGATGGCAGAGCGATAGCCTGTGGGTGGCTGATACACAGACTGCTATTCAGCTGCATGGGTGTGTGTACTACAGGTCTACCTGAAATCTGGTTCCCTCTACAATGACCAGCTTTTTTCTCTTGAGCCAGATCAACCTGTCAACTCCAGAAGTGCCTCTGCTTGAGTTCATTCTGCCATCTGCAGGGGAAGGTGTGGGTAGCTGACCTTTGAAGGCTGCTCCTAGAATTCCATGTCAGAGGGCTCCCATCGCCAGTGGCAAGCACTGGTGGGAAAGTATAAGGTGGGAGGAAGGGGGAAGTCGGGGTGTTTCTCCACAACTCCCCAACTTCATGTCACATCTCCAACCATAGTGGCATCTCCTTCTGAACTCTAGGCTCTGCAGACAGACCCTCCTGGTCAGGTTCCATCACTGCTCCCAGCCCCAGGGCTCTCCTCTTGTCCTATAGTTACAGGGTGATGGGGGCCTCCTGCTGAGCTGAGCTCTGCCATTGCCCCACTATACCTGAGCTCTGCTATAGCCCCAGTCAGCAATTTGGGGCAGTAAAATCCCTTGGTTTTGTAGTTAAAGTCTAAATGGTATAACTATCAATGTTAAGAGAGGAAATGAAATTCCAAGCAATGTAAATTATTTTATTTGTCACATTAATAAGTGGTTAAATCAGTATATTAGTTTATTTTTAATAGATATATACTGAATATACTTATACACAGGGTGCCAAACCAGTATACATATTTTAAGAAAGGAAAAAACTGTATTAAAGTTGTAATGCTCAAGTCATGTTTGAGTTCTGCAATTACAAGAGGTGTTCAAACATGACTTTCATTCACTTTTTGTTATTGTATGCATCGAGGGTGCCAAACGGATTAAAATTGTAGTACAAAGTCACATTTGACTTCTGCAATTATAAGAGATACAAGATACAATATACGAGGTAACAAATGTGATCAGTGTATAGTGAGTATTACAATTTTAATACAGTTTTTTTCCTTTCTTAAAATGTGTATACATTTATGGGCACCCTCTGTATCTATGTATTTATGTATGAATGTATTAGAAGAATAAAAGGAGGCAAGTTAAGTTGCAATGAGAAATAATTACTGATTTAACTTTTCAGAACTTAATAATTTCTCACATTGACTTCATAAAGGTTAACAGTTACAATTTATGAACAACCCACTTAGCCACACCTCACCAGATGGCCTTTCATGGGGGCTGATTAGGCCAATCCAGCACCAACAGTGTCCCTCCTTGTAACAAGTGACCACAGGGCTGGGTGCAAAGCCGGAGTTCGTCAGTTACTCTGAATTCAAAGCTCAGGGCTTTTGAGTCTCAAATTCATCTCCTTTGTATGTCAGCAAAATGTACCTGTACTGAGGATGTTTTCCTCTCTTTGACTCTTGTGTGCTACATCCCTTTGTCTGGTCATCACCCCTCAACAAAGTGGTGTTCCCAGCACTCAGGGGTTTCAGGGTCCACTGTGCAAAAGCCCCAGCTTGTCAGCAGTGATCTCCCTGAGGCTCTTCCAGAGCCTTCCTTTCTTTCCTCTTTTTATGGACTTCTGTTACTGCCCTGGCCTTGATCCTCCACTTGCAGGGGCTAAGAGAGGGGTGGAAGCTTATCATTGATTTACTGTTAAATAAAGGAGGTGATTTGACACCTCCTTTCCCAGGTCTATGTACATGCTTTCTTTGTTTCTAGGGGAAATAAAAAAGGAAGAGGGATCCAAAAGGAAAATTCTAATATGTTAGTACCTGGGTAGGGAAGATACTTTGCAACAAGATGTTACCATCATCCCTGGAGTCACCATTCATTCACTGGAAATAACCCAGCCCCTTGCCCTTCCCAAACTGAAATGCTAATAACTTCAGCATTTAGAAGGCACAGTGTGGTGTAGACACTGATCATCTCACAGCAGCTGAGGATTCATCATTCCTGACACCAGATGGTATTTGAGACATGGGATCCCCCCACCTTGCTCCTTGAATACTACTCCCTCTTGCAAACAAAAGCTTTTTAAATGGTGAGTAATTTGTAAAGCATAAATTGGATCGTAAATGGATATTTATTTTTACGTAAATCTTGGCAAACTGAGGCAGCTACTTTACAGAGGTGATTAAAATTTAAAAGCCAGCATTGCACGAGGAAGATAATAAAGGGTGGTTATTTACAATGGCTATATTTACAATAAAATGCTAAATTTATTTTAATAAATACTAATTTTATATTTATGAACAGTCATTCATAGACAAGACAATAAAAACTTTCATTTCTGCCTACTGGATTTTTCTGTACAGCATATAAATCAAATCCTTCACTCAACACTGCATTCATACTTGGAGCTTGTTAGCTTTTCTCAGAGTAGTCAAGTCTGTTGTTTCTTGAATCTGTTTTCTTTATAATAAATGACTTTATTGATTTGGCTTGAGCTCAGCTCCAAATATAGCAGAATAATGCTAATAGTCTAAGAAAGAGGGGGAAATGAGAGAGTATTTTATCAGCATGTTTCAGAGTCACAGGTAAAAACCATGGTGGTTAGCAATTTCTTTGTATAGTAACCACTTACAAAGCCCTTGAATAGGCAGCTGTTAATAGCAGAGTCCAAGTCACTACATTTTCTTCAGATTCTGACTTGTTGACATTTTTTTAATTTAGCAAGTTTTTTACTTGATTATTTTTTAATAACCTTAACTGATGATAAAGGGAAAGTTTTCCTTCAGGAAAAAATATTGTATGGTTAGAAGTTTTCCAAAGTTCTGCCCTATTCTAATTTAAAATAAGTTTGAACCCAGAAGATAACATTGTCAAATTAGGTCAAATTTTTTTTTAAAATCTCAGTATTTTGAACCAATGAGAAAAACCAGTGTATGCTGAGGTATTATGCCAGTGTTTTAAGTATTTAGTCAAAAATTATATCTTGAGCATGCATTATGTGCCAAAATCGCTATGTAACAACATGGCTCAGTATTAGAATGTACAGTGAGAGCAAGTGGCCAGGAAGTTGGCTTGTCCCTGGGAAATGCTGAGAGCAAAGCCATGTCAAAAGCCACCCACCGGGGCGGCGCCTGTGGCTCATCGAGTAGAGCACCGGCCCCATATACCAAAGGTGGCGGGTTCAAACCCAGCCACGGCTGAACTGCAAAACAGAAAAATAGCCAGGCATTGTGGCGGGCACCTGTAGTCTTAGCTACTTGGGAGGCTGAGGCAAGAGAATCGCCTAAGCCCAGGAGTGGAGGTTGCTGTGAGCTGTGTGACACCACGGCACTCTACCGAGGCTGATCAAGTGAGACTCTGTCTCTACAAAAAAAAAAAGCCACCCACCAAAGTGATGAATTTTGTCCAGGAATATTTATATCTGTAGAAATAAAGAATGGACAGGAATAATTAAGACACCAAAAAACAATTTTTCTTTCTGATAGGAACTGGTTGGAGGCAATGAAACTTTGATGCACCTGACCAGGGCTCTTGTTTTAATAACTCCCATTACCACTCAATTGGACCTTAGAGTTAACAATGATGACTGAGTGAGAATCGTGTGGTGCCTTAGGGATGAACCTAGGATGCCTGACTCTTCTCTTGTGCTTTTTTTCAGCATCAAAATAACACAATCAAATATGAAATATTACCAATACATTATTAATTCATTACTTCAATTTATCTGTTGTCACAGTGGAACAATGACTCTGAAACTTAGAGCTATCCATGTTTCCAGCAGATGCTTTAAGATCTGTCCTTGAAAGGAAGCTCAAAACACGGTTTGCTTCTGGGAAGGCACAGGGATCCAAAGTGTCTTAGACTGTGACTCCTAGTAACATACCTCCTCATGCCCTGTGTGGCCCCCTCCTACACTGACTCTGATCTTGGACAATGACATATTAACAAACACAATGTCTACAGAAGATGGGTGTTTGCTTATCACAGCTTGTCCTCTTGGAATCCAGCTGCCATGTAAAAAGGTCCAATATAGTCATACAGAGAGAGGTAAGAGAGAAAGAGAATGAGAGGGAGGTTCTAACCTTTCAGACATCCCCTCCAAGGGTCTAGATGTATAAATTACATTATCTGGGATGTTCCAATCCCAGAAGCTTTCTGTCTGCAACAATGTGAAAGACCCTATATGGGCCAACAGAAGAACCACCTTGCTGAGCTCCAGCTAGCTCACAGAGTCATGAGAAAAGGTTGCTATTTTAAGCTACCAAGTTTAGGGGTAGTTTTTACACAGTAACAGATACCTAAAACATCAAGGAACCTTGAATAAATCTTAAGGAAGAGGATGAAGATGAGGAGGACGAGGAGGGGGACAGGGAAAAAGGAGAAGGGAAAAACAAAATCTAGTTCCATACATCCAAAGTCATATACCAAACAAACAAGAAAACAAGGCTTGCTATTAGAAACAAGACCTAATTCTTCAGATCCTAACAGTTTCCTTGGTTTGCACATAATTTTTAAACGTATTATATTGTCACTATCAAGTATACATCTTGACAGATAGCAAATTCCAGAATCAGCCTCCCAGTGGAAAATTCACCCATGCAGATTATAAACTGTGAAATCTGTGTGCAACTTGGCGAAAGAGCATCAAATTTAGAATCAACAGCAAGGCTTTTGGACATAACTATTCCATCTCAAGCCCCATATTAACTGAAAATTGCTCTGGTGAAGTTATAAGCTGACATCTGCAAAGAATTTTCAGCAACTACTGTTATCTAACACCTGCCTCTCCAATTAAGGATACTGACCTTTTGAAGTTTTAAGGAAGGGTAGTTTTTAAATTTGTTTCTCTCCAGTTATTTTAAAATTGATCTTTATATCATCCTCGGACATCCAACCCTAAATCACATAGCACCCTCTCTCAATTTAGTCACATTGAGATGAGTCAAGTAGTCAAGGGAGAGTTGTCAGAAATAGCTCACAAAGAAAGGCCTGGGTAATGTAGAAATGCAGAATAAGCAGACATCTGAAACTTGCACTCCTTTTGGCTCAGTAGCAAACCTTCCAGTTTCTCTTCTTAATAGGGAACTAACAATGCCTTATGCTTATATTTCCCAAGGGATTCTGGGAGTTTGAGGAGGCCAAATTTTCCTACCTGCAGTTTGAAGATTAAAGACTTGGAGATGTGTTGAGAGGCTTCTTCTCACAGGTTGCTGACTGACTGAGGACTGTAACTGCTGACTGCTCTGAACTGGGGGAAACAGGCCTGGTTTGGGGTGGTCCTACTCTGCCACAGCAGCTGCTAGCCATGAGTGGTGGAAAATAAAGGCAAAAAACCTCTGGTGATTGGCAAGAATTTGAAAGAAAAAGATAGTGAATTAATTGGGAAGAGATGTATATTGAAAAATATTAATTCGTCGAAAGACCTGCTATCAAGTAAAATCTGTGTGAACCAAACTCTAAAGTGAATGTCCATTTTGAATTTAATTTTTAGATAACTACATTTTTACAAGTGGTATTAGTTTCATACATTTACCACTGCTTAGCAGCTTAAGAGAATATTACTTTATTATCTTAAAGTCTGGAGGTCAGAAGTCTGAGATGAGTCTTACATGGTAAAAATCGAGGTATCAGTAGGACTGGTTTGCTCAGGAGACTCCAGGAGAGAGTTCATTTATTGCTTCTTCTGATTTCCTGAGGCTGATGCCATTCTTTGGTTTGTGGCCACCTCGTCACCACCTCTGCTTCTTCTCATTATATCACCTTGTCTTCTGATCTTACACCTGCCATAATCCTTTTATAAGGAATCCTGTGATTACAATAGGGCCCACCTGGGTTATTAATACAGAATAATCTGGATCATTAATTCTGGATTATTAATAATCCAGAATAATCTCCCTATCTCAAAATCCTTAATCACATCTGTAAAGTCCCATTTGTCATGGAAGACAGTACTCATAGGTTCCAGGGGTTAGAATGTGGACATTTTTGGGGGGGGCATTAATTCAGTTTATGACATAAGTCAACTCTTCATTGTCATTTCTAAATCTTTCTGGTTGAATAATTCAACTTTCCTGCCTCATCAATTAAATACTATGCTGAAAAACGTGGAGTCTCTTGTCATCTAAGGATTTTCAGTGCCCCGGGTCATTACTGTGAATAGTGGATTTTCACTGTAGAGTATTAAAGATGCAGACAGTGCAAAGCTGCGCTCTCACTGGGAGGGAGGAGCCTCCAAAATGATTCCAGGCATGGGGACACCCTCAGAAGAGAGTGGGCTAAGACAGGGAGCTGCCCGGTACCATCCCCCACTGGGGTGACCCTGAGCTCAAGGAGTAGGACTGAGATTGCCTGGGATGCTAATTCCACCGAAGCCCCTCCTAAGCCACACAGCATCAAGAACTATAATAAGATGGGAAGATGGTAGGTGAGGCTTTAAAATCACGCATCGAAGTCTCCCTTACTTGGCTGATGAGGACTCAGTCCTGGAGACCAGAGATTTACTCAGAGCCTCTAAGCAAGGTAGCGCAGAGCCCAGACCGCACCCCGCTCTCCCGCCTGCCGCACCACGCGCTCTGCGTCCCAGCAGGCGCCTCACGTGTAAATGATGCACGTTTCAATCAGTCAGGGCCCAGGGACTCAGTGTTCTGAGGTTTTGATAATTGATTATAAAAGAGGAAAGGTCCGTGTCTCCTATGCATTTCATTTATGTATAAGCTGCAATCTACCTAAAACTCTGCTCTTCTCACAGCAGAGCAAGGACCACCCGTTTGGCCAGCGCCTTTTCACTCTAGACTTGTGAAGAAGGCAGGGTGGGCACCTCCAGTGTCCCGATTTTTCTTTTTTTCCATAGCTGCTGCGGCTCAAGGCAGTGATCCCTAACCTTTCCGGGGACCGGTTTCATGAAAGACAATTTTTCCCCAGACGAGGGGTGGGGGGATAGTTTTGTGATGATCAAGGGCATTACATTTAGCTCAGCTCAAGCGTTAGACTCTCATTAGGAGCGCTCCACCTAGATCCTCACACGTGCAGTTTGCAGTGGGGTTGGCACTCGTTGGAGAGTCTAATGCTGCCGCTCGTGTGACAGGAGGCGGAGCCCAGGCGGTGCTGCGAGCACTGGGGAGTGGCCGCAAGTACAGCCAAAGCTTCCCTCCCCGCACTCCGCTCGCCGCCTGCTGTGTGGCCCGGTTCCTCACAGGCCTCACACTGGTACCATCTGGGGGTTGGGGGTCACAGGCTCAAGGGAAAAAGGGAATCCTGGATTTGAATTTAGGGGCTTCTGGAGGCCAAAGTGTTTTCTTTCTTTTTTATTAAATCATAGCTGTGTACATTAATGCAATCATGGGGTACAATGTGCTGGTTTCATATACAATCTGGAATATTTAAATCAAACTGGTTAACAAACCCTTCATGGCATTTTCTTAGCTATTGTTTTAAGACCTTTATATTCTGCATTTAGTAAGTTTCACCTGTACCCTTCTAAGATGCAAGGTAGGTGTGATCCCACCAATTACCCTCCCTCCACCCATCCTCTCCCCTCCCCTCCCTGCCCCTTTCCCCATATTCTTGTGCTATAATTGGGTTATAGCCTTCATACGAGGCCAAAGTGTTTTTATCAGTTTGATACATTCTCTCCAGACACGAAGTTTTGCACTAGCAGAGCGTAATTATCAAGGCTTCCAGTTTTTCCTAATGAATCTTCATCAAAGGTTCAGTGGCCACAGCCCCCCAGGTTGCAAGGTCTGTCTGGCTCTTTACAGTGAGTAAGGGCTGTCTTGTGGAGAAAGGGGGAAAATGGGCTTGTGTTCTAATCAACAGACCACTCCTTCCCTCTGCACTGGTTTACCAGAACGTATTTGCATTCAGAAAACTCGTCACCCCTTTATCTAACCATGTATCTATTTGCCATTTACCTTTTGTACAAAAGTCTTAAATCCCAAGAGCTTTTTGCAATGGGGATGCTTTTTAAGGACTCTGTTGAGAATGGGAGAGGGGCCTCGATGCTTCCAAAGCCACCAGGTTGAAGAAGGTTAAAGAACCCCATCTTACTCCTGAATTCCCTATGCATTCTCAGGGTGACATTGGTCATGCCAGAGTGAGAACAGTGGCACTGGTCTTCCACAAACCCCCGGCCATGACAGTTGAGAGGGGCATTGATTTTTAACTTCAGCATCCCAGTTCCGAGCCTGCGCTACCTGAAACTGTATTGGAGAGGGCTGTGCACAGCAGCAGGTGATTAAAGAGGGGGAAAAGGCAAAGCATGTTAGCGAAAATGGTCCCCAAGCCCTGAATTGGCCTTTTATCACCATCACTCTGGCTTATAAATCCCTTTTCAAAAAAAGAGAGCTAAGTTCAGTGGCCGATGCCCTGCCAAGAGCTTTATAATGCGCAGAATACAAAAGACAAAATGTTTCTCCAGCTACATTGCTTTCCCTCCCCACCCCAAGCCCCTTCCCTGTGGGGAAAATCATAAACACAGACCGCAGACGCCCCTTTATTATTCCTCCAAGTTCTTTCTCTGCAGATGACCTATAGAAGTGATTTAACATAGAACTGTCGGAGATCCCTCACTTCCACGTGCTCCTGCAGCCGAGGCTGGTTGATTTCTTTGGGGTGTTATAACGATGACCTGCTCCATTAAGTAGCAAACAAAGTCCAGCTGGATATATCAAGCTCAGCTGGACTCTTTGCTTTCACACAACCTGCTTGATTAGGAGAATCGCTGTGCCCTTGTCACACCGCACCTCGTGCAGTCTGCAAAGATTGGGCTGCCATTGATTTCTGCATAATATAGATCCATACTGCCTTTCCACAACAGTGCAGCTTTCACACCCCACAATAACCTAGCAAGGATCATTTTTTTTTCTTTCCTATCTTCTATGGCTGCTTCAGACTTATGCTGGAGTTTAGTTCTAAAAATTTGTCACTCCTGGAGGTAACGTGTGGCTTATTATCCAGCACTTTATGATGCATTAATTGCAGCTTGATTTAGACATTTCCCATTTGGTGACATAGTTACAATTGTACAAATGTGTCATGCTCTTAGTCAATAACAAGAGAGCAGAAAGAAAGCCAAACAATTGCAAATGCCCTGTTCTTCTCCTGGGAAGGACCAGGGCACTTGTTACTGTGACGTGATGCTGTTTGTCTGTGGGGAAAGGGTGTTTATCTGGCTCCTTTCCTTAGAGTTGTTATTCACCCTGTATCGACCACTAGCTTGAAAACCAGTGCAGCAAAGTACAGAAGTTTCATTAAATACTCCAAGATATTTTGCATAATATGCAAATCACAATAACAAAATATGGAATTTCGTAGCAAACTCTTACCTTGATTCAATCACTATTTTAAGTTATGGCTCCTCTCTTAAGTACTTAAAAAGGAATATTTATAACAACATTATGTTCATTTCACCATTACATACACAGTGATCATAGTGTTTATAGAGAAAATTGGAAAAATAGCATGAAGAATGGGGATAGCCATTGTGAACATCCAGCAAGAGAGACACAATAAATGAATTATGGCTCATTCACAATGAGGAATGATTTCCACTCATTAAAAATACGTAAAACTATATTTTAGTAAATGTATATTATTTAGTGAGAGAAAGTTACAAAACAAATTCATACCATTTTATTTAAAAAATGAAACGCTCTAAAGCTGGGCATCATGATATGCTTCTGTCTTCTGTTGTTCCAGGTACTTGGGAAGCTAAAGTGGGAGGACTGTTTGAACCCAAGAGTTCAAGTTATCCTGAGCAACATAGCAAGACCCCATCTTTAAAAACTGATAATACAAAAAAAGAAAAATCTCTAAAAGCAGATACACATGCATATCTTCTAAAAATACATATCCTAAGAAAGCGATTTAGAGAGTTCTAAAGATAGAGCTTTAGATAGTAGATATTTAGATAGTCTTCCGTAGACAATATGCAATGTATCAATTCAGGGAAATCTTGATGAGTCAGGTTTCATTATCCAATGGCATGGAATTACCTTGTCCTTTTATTGTAATTTCACTTTCCTTCCCTTCATCTCTTCTTCTTTTCTTCTTTCCTTCCCCTTCTCACAGCTTTCTTCCTCTCCTTCCTTTCTCCCTTTCTCACCCCTCCTCTTCTTCCTCTCTCTCTCTTTCAGATACCTTCCTTTAGACTACCCAAAATACGGATATGGAAACAAAAGAAAAAGCAAAATTCAAATCTGTTACTTTTGTGATTTTATTAGCATTAGGGCCTACACACTGTTAGGAGATATATGTGATGACTAAAATGAACTGTATTATTCAGAACACCCAGATTTGGTGTAGACTGTGAGGATTTGATTATTTTGGTACCTCTCTGTGTAGAATAAGAATTATCATGGAGCCGTTATCATCATTAAACTGCTGGTCAAAGAACCTCTTCAAATGCAAAAAGTATACACTAAAATGTTGATAATAACAACAAAATGTTATTTCTAGTGTGGGTGTCACAACCTTCCTCAAGAAAATATGGCTAGTGTCAGGAGAAATTGATAGACACCACAAATTACTCCAAGTGAATTCGGGCTAAACCTCATCATCTTGCCCAGGTGTGTAAGCTCTGACAAGCTCCAGACAATTCAGGGAATCTCAGGAGACATTTTCATTCATTAAACAGTTTTATTGATATCTTCTATTAATGACCCCACATTATACAAGATCATATCATCCATGAATAGTGCTAGCTTGACTACCTCCTGTTTCCCAATTTGGATACTGTTTTCTTTCTTTCTCTTGCCTGATTGCCCTGGCTAGGACTTCAAGTATTACGTTGAATAGAAGTGCTGATGGTGGGCACCCTTGTCTTGCTCCAGTTCTTGGAATTTTTTCCTTTTTCCCTGTTATAAATCATGTTGGTTGTGGTGTGTCATATATAGCCTTTTTCGTTTTGAGGAACATTCCTTCTGTGCCTAGCTTGGTGGGGGTTTTCATCAGGAAAAACTGGTGGGTTTTATCAAATGCTTTTTCTGCATCTATTTTGCTTCTGTTTACGGGGTGAATCATGTGTATTGATTTGTGTGTGTTAAACCATCCTTCCATTCCTGGATTATGATGAATTAAATTTTGATATGCTGTTGAATTCAGTTTGCTAGGAGTTTGTTGAGCATTTTTGTGTCTATGATCCTGAGAAATATTTGTCTGTAATTTTCTTTTTTTGTTGTGTTCTTTTGTGGTTTTTGTATGAAGGTGGTACTGGCTTGGTGGAATGAGTGGAGGAGGATCCTCTCCTTCTTAATGTTATAGAGTAATTTTTGTAGGATAGGTACTAGTTCTTCTTTGCCAGTTTTCTGGAATTTGGCTGTAAATTCATTTGGTCCTGGGCATTTTTTTTTTTTGTGTGTGTGTGGTTGGTAGATTTTGTATTACTGTTTTAGTCTCACTGCTCATTACTGGTCTGTTCAGGATTTCTGTTTCTTCTTGATTTGGGCTTGGTTGGCTGTGTGTTTTCATAAATGTATCCATTTGCTCTATGTGTTCCAGTTCATTTGTACAGAGGTTTTCCTAGTGTTCACACGTGATATTTTGCATTTCTGTGGCATTAATTGTAACAGCTCCTTTTTCATTTCAGATTGAGTTTATTTTAGTCTTTTCTGTTTCTGGTTAATCTGGCTAGCAGTCTATCTACTTTATTTATCTTTTCAAAGAACCAACTTTTTATTTCATTGACCCTTTGAATTTTTAACTTTAGTTAGTTCCTATTTTGTTGAGTTCTGCTCTGAGCTTTCTTACCTCTTTTCTTCTGCTGGCTTAGGGTTTGGTTTACTCTTCTTTTCTAGTTACCTGAGATGTGATATTAGATTGTTAATTAGTGAAATTTCTTTTTCTTTCTTTCTTTCTTTTTCTTTTTTTTTTTTTTTACTTCTTACTTCTACAGTTGGAGTGCGGTGGCATCACGATAGCTCACCGCAGCCTCAAACTCCTGGGCTCATACAATCTGCCCACCTCAGCCTCCAGAGTAGCTGGGACCACAGGCACAGTCACTATGCCTGTCTAAATTTTTGTTGTTATTGAACCAGGTTCTCCCTATGTTACACAGGCTGGTCTGGAACTCCTAGCCACAAGTGATCCTCCCACTTCAGCTTCCCAAATTGCTGGAATTACAAGCATGAGCCATATCACCTGGCCTCCACAGTGTTTGAGAAATGCTTTTCTTGAGGAAATTATGGTTGTGTTATATTATTACTGGGACCCAACCCATCCCAATGGACTGCTCTGAAGCTTGGACCTCTAGGGTTGTACTGCCAAACTTTACTGCAATAAAAAACTAATATTGTTTTGTTTTTGAAGCATCATCTCTACTATGCAGAAATTTTAAGTTTCACTTCAAAACATTCTGTGATATCTATAAAAACTTCCTGACTTGGATAACAAAAAGAAAAAGAAAATGGATTCTTGGGCAGTGTCTTTAAGTGCAGCCATATTTACCTGGCAATGTGTTAAAAATGCAAAATCTGTGGTGACACCAAAACCTGCTGAATCACAGACTCAGGGAGGCAGATCCTAAACCCTGGATGGTGCCAAGAAACATTCAAGTTTAAGAATCAATGTCTAAGATACAGACTGCAACTTTCTGACACTCAGCTGAAAAAAAAAAAGAAGTGAAAAAAAAAAGAAAAAGATCTCTTATAGAAAAAAAGACAATCAAATGAGGAGGGAGAGAAAGAATGAAATAATTTTGTTGTCAGAGGGAATTACCAAGTGCTCCCAAAGGTTAAATTCCAGAGCTTACATTTCTGGCTAAATATTTCTTTGAGGGCCTCATAAAATACCTTAGTAATGAGTCCTTCTCAGATTTACCATGTTAGATGTAGTATCATACTGATGTTAACTTAAGCAATATATCTTTATTACTAATGACAGGAAAAATTTTTTCTTTTCCGAAAGTTGCTCCTGTTAAAATTTGAAAAGACCATTTTTTAACGGTGAGCACACGATTTAAAGTCGTATGTTGGCAAAATGACTCTCTCAAAAATGGCTCTAATGATAATTTCTGATGGGAAAATTACAAATGTAAATAAATTAGAATAGACCACTTTAGTATTCAGGAGAAATTCTTTACATTCAAACAGTAACTTTATAATGTCAAAATAACCTGTAGGTATTAATCAGTATCTGGACTGTGTAAATATTTGCTTGTTTCCATAGTGATTGGCAAGCCCAGATACAGGGGGAAAAAAATCCACACATGTTATCACTTCCTAATAATATGATCATAAAAACAAGACTCAGGCCAGACTGAGCGGAGAATAAACACTATTAATTAAATGATTTATAAAATAGAGGAGGAGGTGACAAATGAAGTATTGAGTGCAAAAATTCACAAAGGAGGTAAAATATATCTTTTTTTTAAATTCTGAAAGAAACTCGAGCAACCCTTAATTATCCTTCAAAATGCTATTTAGAATTTTCCAAAAATAAAACATCTGACAACTGCTCAAAGCACACCGCACCCCCACCCACAAAACATACACTTTTAAAGTGGATATACAGCCATGGCTGTGAAGTGTGTTTGAAAAAAGTGAGACTGTTGGCATTTCACTTGAAATCAACTGAGAAGTTCTTTACTAAAGAAGTGAGAAGCTCAAAGCTGTTTTCCAAAGCTTTAGGGGAGTGCAGCATATTACAAAGCAGGAGCATTTGGTCAAAGAGTAAATTAGTAGTGTGGTTCACACATTGCACGAGAAATCTACACAGGAACCACAGTTGTCTTAAATAATCAGTCCCGTTAGCGGGCCTTTGGTTATGAAATTTCTTCACAAAGCAGTCACCAACGCGAGGGCTGTTTTTAGAAACACTTTGTTCTTAGGATATTTGCTGTGATAATGCATCACCTTTTTTTTTTAATCCCTGAATGATTTCTAAAAATAAAAACAAACACTAAAAGCACAAACACACCCTCAAGTAGCAAAAGAAGAAATGAACATGCCACATGTAAGGTTATTTCAATAGGTGCTTAGTTAAACAGATGCTCAAGGGAAAAACGCAGACACCAGTTCTTACATGGAAAAAAGTCCACGTGGAAGATGATTCCGAAAGATCGGTTTCTGAGCACGTGGCAAGACCCAGCCAGAAGCATTACAGTAAAGAGAGAAACTGAAGCAATCGCACAGTCATTAGACATTATCTTTGCTAGCAAATACATGTATTAACAAAATACTTTAATGTCATAAAAAGGAACCATGTACATTATAAAAGAAAATTTTTACTCTTGGGGTAGTGAAGAATTTTTAAGAACAACACCGATGGGTGGCGGGAGGGTGATTGGTGGGATCACACTCACGGTGCATCTTACAAGGGTACAAGTGAAAATTACTAAAGGTAGAATATAAATGTCTTCATAGAGTGATTAAAAGGCCATGAAGGCTATGTTAAATAGTTCAATGAAAATATTTCAGATTGAGTATGAAGTCAGCACATTGTGCCCCATGATTGCACCAATGTACACAATTATGATTTCATAAAAATTAAAAAAAAAAAGAACAACACCATACCAACTAAACTTCAAGAAAACCACTAACAGATTTGACTCAGCAAATCAACTAGAAACCATTGTACAGAAAACAGAAGCAGAGAAAAGCAACAGACTGCAAGAAAATATATGCCAATGCTATAATAGACTAAGGCTCTACCTTCTTAATATATAAAGAATTCCTGTAAATCAATATGGAAAAGGCAAGGCAGGAAATGAAAAAGAATGAACAGGGAAAAGATAAATCAAAAAGCACATAAAAATAAGGTCACTTCACTAATATTTAGTAACTTAAAAATTAGAAAAATAATTATACTATTCCCACCCATCATATTGATAAAAATTTTAAAGATTAAGAATCTAGTGTTGGCAAGGATGTAAAGACCCGGGCCCATTTGTATATTGCTTATGCAAACAAGCAGCATTTTGAAGGAATAATTTTGCATCATGTTTGGTAATTTGAAATGCATTTACACTTTTTTTTTTTAGAGACAGAGTCTCACTGTATCACCCTCAATAGAGTGCTGTGGCATCATAGAGCTCACAGCAACCTCCAATTCCTGAGCTTAGGTGATTTTCTTGCCTCAGCCTCTGGAGTAGCTGGGACTATAGGCGCCCGCCACAACTCCTGGCTATTTTTTGTTGGTATTGCAGTATGGCCAGGGCCAGGTTCGAACCTGCCACCCTTGGTATATGGGGCCAGTCCCCTACACACTGAGCCACAAGTGCCCCCCTGAAATGTGTTTATACTTTGATCCAAAGTTCAACCTCTGGGAATCTGTATACAGAAATATGGCACATTTGGGAAAAGTCTGATGTACTGAGATGTACACTGCAGTCCTTGCTAATAACAGAAATTTGGCAACAACCTAAATGACCGTCAAGAGTAAAATGTCTAAAACATTATGGTTCCTGACAGTATCCAACCTTTTTTCTTTTCTGTCCCACATTGGAGGAGAGGTATCTTGTGCCAGGCAGTAAATACACAAATACTAATGAAATCTGATTAGCCAAAAAGAAAAAAGAAAACCCCAAAATGTCCATACATACTTTTCAAAGTATCTGACACCACAGATAAGCAAAAAAACGTCTTCACAAAATCAGCATGCGGCCCCTGGGCCTTGGTTTGGACACCCCTAGGTCATGCAGAGAATTAGGATTGGAGGGTGAAAGTGAAGAGAAACTTTTAATTTTTACTTTATTTACTTGGTGATCTTTTTACAAAAATAACCTGTGATAAAATACACACAGCATAAAATTTACCATTTTAACCTTGGTTAAGTGTGTAGTTCAGGGTCAATAAGTATATTTACTCACACTGTTGTGCAACTATCACCTCTAGCCATCTCCAGAGCTTGCTTGTGTTCCCAAACCGGAACTCCATGCCCATTAAACACTAACTCCCCAATACCCCTTCCCAAGCCTCTGGCAACCACCTTTCTTCTTTTTGTCTTTATAAATTTGACTTCCCTAAGTACCTCATAGACATGAAGTCTCATCATATTTATTTTTGTGTACCAGGCTTATTTCACTTAGCATAATATCTTTCAGGTTCATCCATATTATAAAAGTCAGAATTCCTTCCTTTTAAAGGCTGAATAATATTCCGTTGTATACATTCTGGAATCATTTTAGACAACAAATATAAATTGCTCCTATTAAATATAAAAACCAAGGTAAAAATCAAGTTTAAACCTATGCCCTACAAAGGTGCACCTGTGCAAACACTTGTGTCAAATGTTTTTTGGCAATAATAAAAAATAAATTTCAAGGAAATTGCATTTTGACTAGAAATATATTTCTCTGGTCTGAAAGTATTTATTTGCTAATTTTCACTTTCCCAAGTTCTTGGAGTAGAACACAGTAGAACCAGGTGTGGCAGAGAGAGAGGAAGAGGAAGGGACAGAGGTAAAGAGGGAAGAAAGACGGAATCTAATATTTATTGAATGCACTATTCTAAGCACCTTGAAGTTTTAAACTCGTTTAATTTCTTATAGTTACACTGTGAGGCAGATCTGATTATTTTCCTGCATTTACTGAGAGTCTATCTATGCCTTTCTCCAAGTGATACAATAGCAATTCTTGAACTTGAATTCCCCAACTACAGAGCCCCTCAGTTCCAAATACCTCTGGTTATTCTGTTTTGGAAGAAACCCCATCTGTTTAATAAAAACCTTATGGGAGGGGCGGTGCCTGTGGCTCAGTGAGTAGGGGGCTGGCCCCATATACTGAGGGGCAAGTTCGAACCCGCCCCGGCCAAACTGCAACAAAATATATCTGGGCGTTGTGGCGGGCGCCTGTAGTCCCAGCTACTCGGGAGGCTGAGGCAAGTGAATCACCTAAGCCCAGGAGTTGGAGGTTGCTGTGAGCTGTGACACCACGGCACTCTACCGAGGGTGACAAAGTAAGACTCTATCTCGTAAAAAATAAATAAATAAATAAACAAATCTCATGGGAGGAGTGGTGTTTTCAGAAGATTTTTATTAATCTTACCTGTCCCTTCAATTTAATTGCATATTATCGATGAAATGATCCAGCCCAGGTGAGGTGCTCAGGAAAGAACTCGGACAAACCAAGCTGGAGGAAAAATTAATGTGGAAATGAATGTGATCAAGGTCAATTCCTTCTCTGCTTTTAATATGTTTAGGAGCTGATGTGCAAACAAGGACACTGAGGTCAAGAATCACCTTTTTGGCTCAGCACCTGTATCTCAGTGGTTAGGGCACCGGCCACATATGCTGAGGCAGGTGACTTCAAACCCGGCCCTGGCCTGCTCGACAACAATGACAACTGAAACAAAAAAATAGCTGGCATTGTGGCAGGCACCTGTAGTCCCAGCTACATGGGAGGCTGAGGCAAGAGAATCGCTTAACCCCAAGAGTTTGAGTTTGCTGTGAGCTGTGATGTCACAGCACTCTACCGAGGGTGACCTAATGAGACTCTGTCTCAAAAAAAAAGAACTACTTTGCTTCCCAGAGATACATATTCCAGAAACATCTAGAAAAGGAGATGGAATTAACTAAGTAATTGACACATTTGTCTAAATTAATTTTCATGTCTTCTTATTATAAATAGAAACTATTTGGTAGGTCCCACATATACAGTTTTAATAAATACATTTAAATAAACATTGAGGTTATTGAAGGCACTGTGCTGAGTGAAGAAATTAAGCAAAGTCTAAGTCAGTTCATGAGTCTCACCTAAACAATCTGGGGCTTTTATTTGTTGGTTTGGGAGTGAGATGGTTTCTGAGATCACAGAAAACCATATGAGATGCACAAACTCCTCAATTATATGCAATACATGGATTGCATAGAACTCATCAAACTCAAAACTCGATTTGCTGTTAATCCCCTGGTCTTTCTCCACCAAAAACCCGGCCACCATAGAACCTCTGGGAAATCCCAGGGAGATTCAATATATAGCCAGTTGAACTGGGAAAAGAGAAACTGCTCTTATATTAATAACTAATTCTGTGCCCTAGATTTCCCATGAACACCCTCATGGGATGAACGGTCAGATAGGAAAGCTGGACATTACACAAACAGGCACAAAGATATATGACTGTCAGGTGACAAATTCCAAGAAAGAAAAGCATATGCGATGTGAGAGAAAATGATGGCAGCAGCTGAGTTAGACCTACAAGTTCTGGGAAGACCGCCTCTGAAAAGGTGACCTTGATGCCCAGCCTTGAGGATGAGTAGGCCCAGCTCGGTGACGAATGGTAGTGATGAAGGTGAAGGCTGAGAAAGATCTGAGGGAGATTTTTGAGGTGATAAATACTCATGCCCTTCCCGCCACTTCGTTATAATGCATCTCTACCTTTGCTAATCAAGATGGTTTCAGCAGAGTTCTGTTATTTACTGCAAAAGTCCTTGACTAATCACCACCCTATTCTTTTCTATCCAAGCCTTGAACCGAGTTGCTCCCAGTGCTTGGAATGCCAATATCCCTTTCTAGGTGGACTTTTCCTGGGAAAGCCCAGTGAACTTGCTCACCTCTGCTGAGTGACCATCACAGGATCTATGCACCTCCATTTATCATCTTACATTTTCGAATCTGTCTACTTGGCCTCTTGCACAATGTCTGGTACCTAATTGTTTTCAGTACATGTTTGAATGAAGCAAGAATGCAAGGCTATAAGAAGAGAGGGAAGGGGGAGGGAAAGGAGGAAGGCAGAAGAAAATCAGCTTTTCTTCTCCTGCTTTGGTCGGTGCCTGAGATGTTAGGGGGTAGAAATTGAGATCCCCTGTTCATCTGGTGGCTTCATCCGCAGAGAACACAGTGGAAGCAGGAAGATGGCGAAGGTCAGGGGCTCACCTCCCTCCTGCAGTGGAAGCTCAGCTGCTTCTCATCTGTGGATCTGATGCACCTGTCTGGTCTTGGACTCGCAGGTCCCTCTTGCTTCGTCCCCAGGTCTTCCCTGGTCTACCGCGAAGTCAGTGACCTCCACTGAAGCCTCCAGTCAGTCTGGCGTCCTTGTTACTTGTTAAGTACAGTGCTTGGGAGTGCCTGCCTGGCACCCCAGGGGTCTTCCAGGCTTCTCATCATAGGCGCTAGGTGGGCACGGGGTTCTCAGTGATGAGTGTCATTCACCAAGCAGGCTCCACCCTGGGTGACTGTGGAGCCACAGAGCACACACCTCCCAGGGGTACTTCAGCAAGTTTTGGTAAAAGACAGGTTGGAATCTGCATTTTAACTCGCAAAGCAGCGTAAGCATAAATAAACCCTCCAAACACAAACATCGCCAGGCTTGGACCATTGCCGCAAACAAGCCAGGCCATCGCCCTTAGGTTTAGAGCACAGGCATCCAGCTGTTTGGTGTCGTGAAGATCGGCTCTCTGGCCATTGACTGCGCTTTTCTCCTTTTTGACGGGTGGACGAATAGCCAGAGTCCCTGCTTATTTTCTCATCTGAAAGTCAGAACAAACAAGGGTAGGACACTACCCTCGAAAAGATCTAGAGTAAAGATCTGTCCCACTTGGTGAAAGTGTCAAACTTAACATTTATGTTGTAAATATGTAATTTACTTGTGCTTTCAAGGAGCCGCCCCCAAATTGTATCCTCTCTGCCTGATCAGTCCTCATAATTAAAAGCCACATCCCCCTTGTATATCCAGTGAGCAAAGACCCATACTAATACATATTACATTACAATATTATCTCATATTACAGATAAACCCATTTTTTTGAAGCCCATTCTAAGCCCTAGGTCCAGCTCAAAGGCTACAATTGTCCATTTCTCCTAGCATGGACAGCAGATCAAATGATTATGGTTCCCATGTTCACACCTAGACCCTGTAACTGAGAGTTTTCAAAGAAAAGTTGCTTGAAGAAATATTTCCCAGAGTCAAAGAAGTTGACTCATTTTCCCCCATAAAAGAATTAGAACAGAGTTCAAAGGGGTGGGGGCAAGCAAAAAAAAAAAAAATTCCATGTCAAAAAAATTCTGCCAAGTAACCACATCGTTTGGGTGTTTCATGGAGGGCTAGAAAAGAAAAATAGACACAATTCTCTCTCTCCAGGAACTTGCCTTCTGAAACAAAAAATATTGATATAGACTCACAACCAAAAGCCACTCAGACAACTGCACAAACATTAAAAAAATAATTAAACAAGAGGACGAAAATATTGACAGAAATGGTCCCTCAGACTTGTCCAGTTTGTTTTTTCTGCAAATTTATTTTTCTCACTTTGCTTTTACATCAAAGAGGTATGACACTGGGAAAGTTCAGAGAATGCAGACCCCAGAATGGCTGGAGACAGCAGCGACCGAGGACAAGGAAAGGGTCCATGCCGAAAAATTACTGAGACCAATGTCTCCTAGAGTCAACGAATTCAATTTTTTTTCCCCTAAAAGAATTAGAACAAAGTTGGAAGGAGGAGTTGGCTGCAGATTCTGGCACTAAGACTGGCATGACCCCCGCTGTCAGGGAAGAACTGAGTTCTAATCCAGGCTCGGCCACTGGATGTTAAACTTGAGTTTCCATGCCTTTAATCGGTATGATGCAGGTGATAACCGCCCACTCTGGTTGTTTCACCAAATGTGGGATGATAAAAGGAGGCAACAGGTAAGAACATGCTTTAAACAACCATGTCATGGTGTGCATGGGAGGGTTCCCTTTGCAGCTGGAAGGAATTCCTATTCTCTAGTCACTGACTATTCTATCTGAACAAAGCATCAGGACGAAATCTGACATCTCTCCTGGACAACTGCACTTAAATAAAAGCTTGAAAGGCTTCTCTCATTGTTTTAGACTCTATTCACAGTAAGTCTAAACACATGCAGAAGGGAGAGAGCCCTGGCACGTTTAAAAAACATTTTCAAAAGCACGGGGCTGTAAACATTGCTGAAACCTTGCTCTGCAAAGAAGGTATTTATTCGAACTAAATAATGATTCACAGAAAAGAACAGAGGAAGAAGCTTTGAAGGAGAGAGAAGGTCAGTGGTGAATACAACGTCCCAGGCACTCACCCCACATTTCTTCCTAAAAGACGCACTTATAGGAAGGTCAGGTCACCAAAAAAGTGAAGGGGGACAGATGGTCTAGGGAACTGGAAAAGCTTGAGAAATCTAAAGAGAGAACATTGCCCGGGTGCATCCAGAAGCAGGATCTCGTTTTGGAAGAAAAAAGAAAGGAAAAAGGTATGTTTCCTTGGAAAAAAACTAGAAGTTGAGGAGAGAGAGCATAGTGGCAATGGCAGGAATGTTGCAACTTCTCTGTGCCTCCAGGAACTTGGGGATAGCAATGACATGTTTCTACAAGGCTCAGGGAAGAGTGAACTGAGACGTGATCCATAATGTTTCTCCCATTTAGTGAACATTCAAGTGACACTTTCTTTTCTGGAGAGGGCAACAGGATCAGAAATTTTTATGTATCCATAAATTTTCATTGCTTACCATTGGTGAAATAATAGCCTCTTATTTATATAAAATGTTCATTAATATTTCAAAAGTTGTTCAATCAGACTTACACAAAAGCATAATTATAATTCCTAGGCAGGAGTCCAGTGTATGGGGCAAGTCAATAAAAATAACAGTACTTTGCAAAGTGAATTCTTCTCTATCATAGAAAGTCCCAGAAAAATAGTATGACTTTTTTAAATCATTGAAATAGACTTTACATCAACATGTACGTACTGCTGCCCCCAAGGAAATCTGAAAATTTGGGCTCAACATTGAAACATTGAATTTATTTATACAGTTGAAGCACCTGCAAAAAAGGAAAAAAAAAAAAAAGATGAGGGTAGTGGAAGGAATGTTACAACAATTTAAATCAGAAGAGATGGTTCCTCTTATCATCCACTGCGACAGATTGGCCTTTGATCTTTGTACCTCTTGCTGTCGGCTCCAGGTTTAAACCACCAAGGGAAGCACCTGGCTTTGATTTTAGCTGCTTCATTAAAAAGATTATGATCCAAATGTTAGCCTGAATTTGCCCACAGGGCCAGAAATGTCAAGATGGCTCTGCGATCCACAAGGTGCCTTCTGAGGGAGCCTTGATAGGCTGAGCCTACCGAGCTGTACTAATAGAGAGGGTCACGAAACCTCATTCCACAGTATGAGCTGGGTGCTTACTATAAGCCACAAACTGCTCTCAGCATTGACATTGTACTTTCCCTGGAGTTGGTTCTCCAAAGGCAGCCATAAAAGTTGAAACAGATTCATATACACGACTGAATCTCTTTGAAATACATCTACTTCAAATACACACACATACACATAACTGGTGATTTAATATTCTCCAGTTGCTACCCTGAAATTCTTAATGATTTCATATTTAAATATGTGTTTCATAAGCGAAGTCCCATAGGATGATGGGGCCTGGGCCCCGGCAGGGGACAGAAGATGGGGAACTTGAGCCTGGCTCACTCCTGGGCCATTCCACAGCCTTCGTGCATTGGCCCTTGGGCACCAGTTTCCCCACTTCCTGTGTACCCGGACCACTTGGCTTCACCTCCCCACACCCTACGTGATAAGACTGTGGCCGCCTTCCACCTACTTCTGGTCCCAGGGAGCCTAGGAGAGCCATGGTTGGGTGTGACAGGGCTGTGGCACATTCTGCAGACAATGGGCAGGGGTAAGCAATGTGCTCACCCTTGATCTACCAAGTGCACTCCTGGGCTCGGAGGTCGCCATGTGCCATGAGTTAGGGCAGCCAGTCTATGGGAAAGGGAGATTCCAGGTTTCGCTTTCCCTGGCTGGAAGGGGAATTCAGAAGTTTTCAGGCCTGAGTGTCTTCAGTTTCTCTGTACTGCAAGGCAGGGGTCCCCCAGATGCCTCTGCGGTTCACACTCACCCTAAGAATATCCCATGCAGGAAGGAGTGCTTCCCTGGAGAACCCTCTCTTTCTCCTTCCCATATTCTAAAATCTGGCCTGGTTTGCCTTTTCTGAATAGTTTTAGCACCCTCCAGAGAAAAGTCCCCCCCACATACCAGAAATATCCAGTAAGTTTGGTGATTCCAAGTGGGAGTTAAATGCTCTGACATTCACATTAAAAAAAAAAAAAAGCATTGCACAATATAAACATGAACAATAAAATCCATGTTAATAACATAAACTTTTATTTTTTCTTCACTTGGAATATTAAATAGCAAATAAAATCACCTTGACAAGTTGAGAGACTACAGAAGAAAGGGAAAGCTTTTTTATTTTAGCACCTATAATGGCACTTTTTTGCTACTTTTTGAACACAGGTTCTCATATTTTCTTTTTGTGCTGGGTCCTAAAAATTATGTAGCTAACTCTACCACTACCCAGGTGAAAAATGTGCTGAAGACTTAGATTTAAGAGACAGTTGAAAACACTCAATTCTCGGTTATTTGTGAGGACCCAAGTCTTTACCCACAAACATTTTCGTCTCTTTCCATTTCCAGACAATTACCTACCTTTCCTACAGACCCATGGGGCTGGTCCTCTTTCTTTCTGCTTTGTTTTTACCTTCTATGAACTATTTTATGTTGGAAATGTTCCCATATGGTTGGAAATAACTATTTGTATAAAACCATGACACTTGAAACTTACTAAATGTAGAATATAAATGTCTGAACACAATAACTAAGAAAATGGCATGAAAGCTATGTTAACCAGTTTGATGAAAATATTTCAAATTGTATATAAAACCAGCACATTGTACCCCACGATTGCATTAATGTACACAGCTATGATTTAATAAAAAAATAAAAAATAAAGACTTAATAAATATGACACTTTAAGAAACTATCAACTAAATAGTCTAATCTAAGAGTGATCAAAACATCATCCATTAACAAGAACTAAAATTCAAAATAATTCAGTTTCTTTACTCGTATTTTTCTTATTCAATGAAGAGATGCATGGAAAATTTTGAAATTTCATATCTTCCGCCCATCCACTTCCCTCTTTTACAGAATTCACACCGATAGTAAATGACAGAAATCTAAACCCAAGTGGTTGACTCAAAAGTCATGCCCTTCACCATCGTACTTGTGTGAATATTTCTCAAATTTTAGTGTGTAGAACCCAGAATCCAAAATCATTTGATGTCTTATAAAAACAGATGGTTATACCCCACTCTCAGAGTTGCAGATTCATTGGGTCTGAGATTCTGCATTTCTAACCAGTTCCCAGGTGATGCTGGTCTGGAACCACACTCTGTGAGCCGCTGACTATGCAGTAGGTTAAATTCTGATGTGAAGTGAACTGCAGAAGGAAATTTTCTTTCTGGTGCCCTTTCTTGCACAAAAGAAGGACACTTATCCTTCTGATCTTCCTTTCACAAAGGAAAGCTATCTACCTGGAAGTGGTTTTCTTTAAATCTTTATGTGCCCTTCAGAACTGCTTTTAAATCTCATCAGAGTTTGCATTTCACATCACAGCTGATGAGGAACAAAAGTTTTCGGTTCTACCAGGGGCAGTAACCTTGCATCTTTGCTCCTTTCAAGAGTGGACAATTTGCCCAGTGCTACCATGACTAGCTCTCCCAAAGATATTTGTTACCTACAAAGCTGAAGAGCTCTACATGCAATTGTAGGAACCAGTCTGTGCATTTTGCCCAACAACTTCAGTGAAAAGATGACCCACCCTGAAGTGGAAGTGACTGTTTGCTCTGGGAGAACTTAGTGTAGTAAATTCTTTTAAATATATATATATATATTCCTTAAAAAATAATTTATAAAGTTTACAGGCAACTTGGAAAAGGCCCATCGTCTCACCACTCTAACAAAACCACCATTTGACATGATCATAATTTGTAATCACCCTTTCACTAACTGTCCTTTCATTTATGAATCTCTAGTACAATAATCTATGGAATTACTTAGTCTCTAACATCCACTGCATTTCCTCTAGCCACTGTTAGAACACACTCAACAGCCATATTTAAGATAGACGCAATCTTTTCTTTAGATTCCAGAGATTTTTCTGTTTGTTCCTTTTTGCTTTGCAGTGTTTATTCAGATGGTCGAGTGCTTAACCCAAGAGGAGGGGGACTTCTCAAGCTCCACTTGAATATCTCTGAGTTCACAGATCAAAACTAGTGAGCAGTCCTTTGGCTAAAGACCAGCTCCCTCGTGGGTTTCACATTCCATGCCTTCACTTTGGTTTCTGGCTCCAAAGAACTGACTGGGTAGCAATGCAACTTCCTCCATTTATTTGGAGGAAGAAATGCACTTTTCCCGCCAGGTTGCCTTCACACTCCTATTCATCTGCCCAGGCCTTACCAATCCTCCAGGCCACCAGGGTGCACTCTGCACCTGACCCCATCCACAGAAGATAACAGCCTGTCCAGGGGCAAAGGCTCCCCATCCTCCTATTTATGTGACAGGTTCTATACTCCCATGGAGCCTGGGGGACCCCTGGGTAAATGATCTTTGTCTTCTAGCCTCTGTCTTGTCCTGCAGATGGTGCAGGACATAAAAACAGGGACCAGGATTCATCAGGGCATTGAATGTCCTATAATAATCACTGCTCCATTCTACGAGTTTTTCTGTTAGGAAATGAAATCATGTATTACGTTTTAAAATAAAATATTGAATAGGAAAGAAATTTAAATAATCAAGGTTAACATTAACAAAGAATGGTTGCAGAGTGAGAGAGAACTCTGAAACCTATTTTTTCAGGAGAGAGTCTTCATAAATAAACACACACACATATACACACACACACACACACACCCTCTTTAATTAGGGGGTTAATTGCTCAGTCTAGGTTAAAGAGGTACCATTCTGGCTAAAGAGAATTGTATGTGAACTAGGATGAGCAGTAAAGTTTCGTGAAGAAGCTGAGAAACCAGTTAGTAGTCTGGAATTCCCATCCCTATGACTCCAACCCTTATTCCACCCTCTATACACATCCTTCCCACGCCTCACCCACACACACACACACATACACAAGCACACACTCTGCATACACCCAACACACAGAGATATTTTTTGATCTGGTAATAAGTTTTAAAGTCATTAAAATTTATGTATACTACCATTTAATCAGAAAATGTCAAGTTTTCAGTGCCGTAGTAGGGAAATTTAAGAATTTGTGGAGAATAATTGAGGAAAATGAACTTTTTAAAAGGCAAATATTAGTCATTCAAACTGAGTTTCTGAACTGCAAAGGTAAGTTGAGCTATTAAGCAATTATTCAATACTTTTAATTCATACCAAACTCAAGTTTAAATTGCAGGTTAAATAGTTTGTCTAAGTTATCTAACTATTTGAATCTCCTACAGTTTTTAACTATGAAGACATGTCCCAAATTAAGTTTATTTTCTACCATGGGGGTAGGGGAACCAGCCTTATATAAAACAAAGACAGACAAATTCCGCCTTCAGATATTCACCCATAAGTCCCTCTAATTTCATGTCAACACGCACACATTTTTCTGAGCAAGGAATTTGGCCGAGACCAACCAAATGCTAATTTAACGTTCTTGTCAGATTTAACAAATTATGTGTAACTCGGTGCATATGCTCATCAAGTTTTAGAGATGAAGAGCATATTTACCCTAGTCAATATTCATATCTTTGAGAAAAGTTCTTTTTTCTTTTCTTTTTTTAAATATATTATGCTTCGATGGGAGCTCAAGTTTTTCTGCTTATTTATTCTAAGGGGATAGCCTTTCTGGGGCCATCAGAAAAATGGCAAAGATTTGCTAGCCCATTATGATGTTTCCTTAATCGTACCTGAACTTGGAGCAGCAACGTTGATTGGTAAGCTCTGCATTACAATGTATAACAACCAGAAAATACATATGGGTCGCTTGAATTTGAAATCTCATCTGACATCTGAGTAACGTTGATCTTGTTTATATGACAACCTCATTATGGCACATAATTGCTCAGCAATCTCCTAGCAAATACTGGGTTAAAAACGCCTGGAAGATGCTTGTTCTCCTTGTTATTAATTAGCACGTGTCCACTTCGCCAGATCCAGTGCCCAAGCTTCATTTGTTATGTTCAGCCAAATGCATGAATAGCTTTGGAGTAATTATTTTCCAACATCAACTAATACCTCTCTGCACATCAATTAAAAATGCTCTTAACAAGGAACTGCATTTTGTTTGAGATCAAATGCCTGGTCCAAAGCTATATCAATCATGTAGAGCTAATTAGTGGCTCTGCTTTATATCATTTGTTTTACTTTATTATTTCATTGTACACTTCCTAATGAAACCAATTGAACAATTTTTAAATCTTTGTTCAATTAATTGAAGGCTTAAAGGCCAGCTACCTAGTCAGGCTTTCTTCACTTTGAAAAGAAATACACATAAGGGTGGGGAGAGAGGCGGAACCCCATAGATGTGTTATTATGCCTACTTACCTTCTGAAGTGCTCGCTCTATACATGCAAGTTTTAAAAGGTTTATCACCATGCTTAGACTGCTTGCAAATAATTCATCACTGACCATACATTTACGGTGACTCTCTACTTGGTGAGCCATTTCAGAAAGACGAGTTGAAACAATAACAAGATATGTAGGGCAGTTAATCTCGAAGACTGTGCATGAAAGCTCGCTCAATTATTGCGTAGTTCTGTCAGCGTTTTATAAGCTAGTTGTCCAGCTTTCCTCTGTAGTGCAAAAAAAAAAATGCTGAGCTGTGAAAACTGCTTAGTAGCACTCCTTTGGGTCTGGGTAGAGCCGTGGATTCCAATACAAACGTGAATGGATTAAATGCATACTAACTACCCAAAGTGGGAAACTTTAATGAAGGGACGGACAAATTCCAGCTCTTTACCATTTCTGCTTGCTCACCAGAACCAGGCCTCTGTTCCAGCAGAGCAGGACACACAGGGGCAAGAGAGGGGGTCTTGTTTGCCCCAGTTGTGTCAGCCTGGCCTGTCACCTCGGTTGCACCCAGGCTCACTTTTGGTACGCAGTCTGATGTATGAAACTTTCCGATGCCCCAAATCCTTGAGCGGAGGTAGTTTCCCCCGTCACAAAGCATGTCACAATTAATGCAAAATCACGGGAGTTAATGTGGGTAAAAGGAGAACTAATTTCCTCCATTGCTGGCACCTCTCAGTGGCCCCCTTTCCTCACAAACATGAATCCACTTTAACTAAACAAAACTGACAAATCAGCAGATGTCGGGGCTTCCAACAAATGGGCTGTGGTTCTCTCTTTGGTCGGTGCCAGAAGGGGAAAAAAATCAAGACCAAATTTTCCAAATAGTTAGTCTGGATTAAAAATTGCTGCAGAGTCATACAAGTATATAAACTTATGGTGTGTACGTACACATTTATTACTTTGAAAATAAACTGATGGGAAGAATTCTATCCAAGAACACGAAGGATGAGAAATTTTTTTTTTTTAAAAAAAGCTTTTCCTAGGTTTGAAAATCTTCTAGAATCACTAGGGGGTAGAGATTAAAAGACTTGGGAATCTCCTAATTTGCTTTTCCTTCACCCAGACGTCTGTTCTTTATAATGATTAAGTTACTAACCTTTATTTGTCAGTAATAATTGAATTTTACACCAAAGCGAATTATCGCACCAAATGAACTGCTCGGCCGCAATTTTAAATAGCCTTCTTTGCAAATTATCTCCCATGATTTATATTAATCCTATAGGGAAGGCAGAGAAAAACTGTATGGGGATGGATGGTTTGAATTTAATGTAAACGGATCCAAGCGTGCGATAGCGTCTCATGGTTCTGCAAATGAATTTAACACCATAACTTCCTGGCTGCCGTACTCATTTTAAAATCTGGGTGGCAAATTCAAATGTAATCCTCAGAAGGTTTGGAGGTTAGACCAAGGGACCCTCCACTCTTTAAAAAGATAGAAAGGTGGACATTTCACTTAAGGTCATATGAATTTCATGTTCTAGAAAAATCCACGATTTAGAGGGTTAAATACCTTGACAAGGCACCTTGTCCCGGGAACTCATTTAAACACATGAATATCCCTTTCCCAGCTGAGGCGGGCCCAAACTCGCCTGTGATTTCTTCCAAGAAGCTTTTCCCAAAACACTTGCCCTCTGACTTTTCTGCTTAATTTCTGACTGTCCTTTCATGCTTTTCTCATGTTTCAGGAACTCCTGAAATCTTCCCTTTTCACTCTAGCTCATGGTTTTCCAAATTCCTATAATAACAGGAGTCATCTGAGAAATACAGATTCCCAGGCCGTGTCTCATGAGATTCCGAATTAATAAAATTGTGGTGGCTTCTGGAATGTGTATGTTTAACAGGCATCCTTGGTGATTTATATGCTCAAAAAAGTTCTAAAAACATACAAGTGGAGGAGATGGAGATAAAGTATTCACATTATCTGAATAGTTAAGGAATTATAACATATACCACACATTCTCTCCACAATTTTAACTGTTCTGTATTATTCTGTAATTCATTTATGTTTCCCCTGAGGAGTTAAAAGTATGCTGAATGTGGAGAATACTTTGAACACTTCTATTCCATCTAATTCTCCTAGAAAAACAAGAATGCTCTGAATTTTCTTGATGAGAAATAATTGAATTTAAATAAGAGCATTTGCCTACACTTGGAAAGATTGCAAGGCAAAAGAGATAAAGAGAGCAAGAGAAAAAAGAAAGCATTTTCTGCCCAGAAGGTAAGATAGGTATCACAGAGTCCTCATAATACCAGTGGGGTTTATTGATTTTTTTTCTAATGACGTGCTTAGTATTTGCAGAAATTTCAGAAAACATGAAAAAGCATAACATTAAAAAAAAAGAGTAATGACCAAGAAATAACCATTGTTAATATTTTTGCATCTCCCTATTTGGCACCTGGTTCTCTCACTTGCAAATTGCGATTTGCTTCATGGGCGAGTCCCACGTGTAGCTGGTGAATTTGACCTTCGCTCATAATGGGGGCAGTTGGGGAATTTTTCCTGCTTTGTGTCTTTGGAGCTTACGTTGTTGGGTCCCATGAGCCTGGAACTAAAGATAAGCCCTGGAAAACAAACAAGGACAATGTCATCTGAGTGTTTGTGTCCCTCCCAAAGTCGCATGTTGAAACCCAGTGGCCAAACATGAGGCCTTTGGTAGGTGAGCAGGCCAAGGTGATACAGGGCGGATGCACCCAGGCTCGGTCAGCGCCAGCCACCCCGGAGGACCTACCAGGCCTTCGGCATCTCCACCTTGGGGGTGTGGGTGCCACGGATGAGCGGAGGTGAGAGCTGGAGAACCAAGTGCGGCAGAGAGGGCGAGAGCGGTGGAAGCCCGCGGCTCCCTGATTAGTTGAGGGGGACATCCCGCAGCCTGCGCTGTGCCAGCGCCAACCCCAGATCCACACTTGGACCTAGAGAGCCCTCCGCTGGCTGTGCCACTCCCCTATGAGCATTTCACAGGCCACGGGTGGTACGGGGCTCCCCCATTCAGGGCTCAACAGGGACCCCTCATTTCCTAGGTCTGGGCAATTTCATGAATGGACTGTATCCACTTATCAAGTGCGTTCATTCACCTTGCCACGAGCGGAAGGGGCTGTATCCGTTCATTGATGCGCTCATTCATCTTACCACAGCAGAAGGGACCGTATCCATTCATTTGCCAACACATTCATTAACCCCGCCCCAGCAGAAGGGCTTGTATCCATTCCTTAAGCTGCATATATGCCCCTAGACAAAGGACCCAGGAGAAGATTTGCTGACTTAAGTCTTTCCCTCTGCCAGGAGCGCTGGTGCTTCTTCTGTGTTCTTTTCTGTACAATAAATCCTGTCTTACCACCGATCTGTGCTCCGTGGACCCATTCTTCCAATCCCTGAGACCAAGGATCTACTCAAGAAATTCCAGGGGTTCGGAGCAGAGCCTTCCTGAGTGGGATTAGTTTACTTCTGAAAGAGGCCCCCGAAGACCTTCACCGCTCCCACCTTGTGAGGGCGCAGAGAGAAGGCGCGGCCTGGTGATGGCCAGACCCTGAGTCAGCAGGCACTTGGTCCTGCCCTTCCAGCCCCCGTAACTGAGAAGTAAATTCCTACCGTACTAAGCCACCCCACATACGGCGTTTTGCTATAGCAGTCTACACACACTAACCACAGCAAATAGATTCCTGCTCAAGCCAAACGGAGTAAGAGAATGTTTAAATCTAAGGCAATTATTGGGTCCTGTCTCTTGAGAAGACAGCAGAGGTGACTGATAAAACAGCCAGCATGTAGGAATAATTTGAAAAGCTACTCAAACTGGAAGTAAAAGTATGAGAGTTGGTGTGAAAGGCAGACATGGGAACGGGATATTAGTTCATACTTTAATTTGAGGATGGATGGAAGTTTTTCCCCCTTAAAACTTAAAGGAAAAATCAGAATTCAAATTTCAAAAGTGCCTGAAATGAGGAGGTTTCTAAAAGTGTTCATAAGTAGCTGTAAGTATTTTTATACGAAGAGATGAAAGTGAAAATTTTAATTTTAAAGATATTGATGACAAATTGAACTTTTGGCATTTATTTCTATGTTTGATATTGGGTAAACCCAGTCCCATTTTAAAGAGAATTTATTCTTCCTCTGGCCTCCCTAATACCTGTATTACAGTTTCACAAATTTTCCCAGAGGGCCAATGATTCGTCAATATTATGCTTGCTTTGTGTCTGAAACTTACAATGTCATCATAACTAAAACACACAGAGAAGACGTAAAATTCTTTGTGTGTATATGTATATTTATTTTAAAAATACATTTAACCCTAGTTCAAATATTAGAATTCTCTTTAAACTTGAAAGTCAAGGGAAGACCAATGTTTTCCTGAATACTAGAGAATATTTTTAAAATATTTCACAAATAAATTTTAATTCTAGAAATATTCATGGTGAATTGAACTTGTGGCATTGATTTCTGTGCTTGACATTGAGTAAACCTAGCCACATTTTAAAGAGAATACTTATTCTTCCTCTATGAGAAAAAGTATAAAAAAAGAAAAATATAGCTAAATACTTTAGCTAGTATTTGCAGTGCTAAAAGCTGGTTGCATTTTTTCTTCATTCTTAAACACCTCAGAATTCAATGAAAGTTCTAAATGTTTAAGGCAGTGTTTCCAGAGTTTATTTCAAGATATTAGTTACAAGAAAAGCTCTAGTGAAGGGAGCTCTGGATTCCAATAAATTTGGGACTGTTCCCCTTCTTATGAACCACAAAGTCATTCATCTGGAACTTCCCAACATATTAGCACAGTAAAGTCTCTGATATGTCCTACAGGGAAGACCTGTATCCCATGTTTGATTTTATCCCTTAATTCTCCCAAAGAATTATCCTTCTCACACATATTTTGACTATCATTCTGGGTGTTCTTTTTCTAAAGTATCAGGTACAAGTACATATCTTAAATATATAACACCTACTATATTGTGAAAATGGCCATAATTCAAGAAAGAAACTGGCTGTAAATAGCACAGCTGTACAGCTGCACATTGGCTGCAATGTTGATTCTGATCATTCCCATTAAGAACTCCATAAAACTGTTTATTTAATTCATTTTAGGACATGTGAGTTGAAAAGACACTAGATTTTTCCATGATGGCAAATGAATTTTCGACTCTTATACTAAATCAAAATAAAGACAATATTGATCTTTTTATTATTATTATTATTTTAAATTAAATCATAGCTGTGTACATTAATGCAATCGTGGAGTACAATGTGCTGGTTTCATGTACAATTTGAAATACTTTCATCAAACTGGTTAACATAGCCTTCATGGCATTTTCTTAGTTATTGTGTTAAGACATTTATATTCTACATTTAGTAAGTTTCACCTGTACCCTTCTAAGATGCACCGTAGGTGTGGTCCCAACAATTACCCTCCCTCCACCCATCCTCTCCCTCCCTTCCCGTCCCTTGCCCCTTTCCCCATTTTAAAATGTTTTTATTACTGTATTTATGGAACTTTAAAAGCTGCATTTGAATTCTAGTTGAAAATGGAAGGTTAAAACTCTATTAAGAGAATCTCTCGCTTCCCTCGGTAAGGACATGATTACTCAGACAAGAAAAGGGGCATAATAAAATGAGCATCAAAGATCAGTCACCGTGGAAGAAAGCAGAAGATTCTGAAGTGAATCAGAGGCCCCAGCGTGGTTCTGTTCCAAACTCAGCCCTCACCTTTTAGAAACTGCAGAGTGTCCACAAAACACTTAGCAGAATCACTTCTATCCCCCATGCTGAAGAAAAACACAGGGAATAAATATCTGCATCTTTCATTCTTCTCACCAGTAGCAAGAAACAGCCTGTGGCAAGAAATGAGACGAAGTATGTGTGTCTGACCCTCAAACAACGTGAAGGCTTCAGGGTCACACAGGAATTGGAAGTGCAGCCTGCACCTTGGTGAAGATGCTACTTGCCCTCCAATGATGTAGATAAAATTCTAATAAAAAACAATATCTAGGCCGGGCCACAGTGGTTTATGCCTATCATCCTAGCACTCTGGAGGCCTAAGCGAGTGGATTGCTTAAGCTCAGGGGTTTGAAACCAGCCTGAGCAAGAGCAAGACCCCATCTCTAAAAAAGAGCTGGGCCTTGTGGCAGGTGCCTGTACTTGCTGCTTCTAGGGAAGCTGAGGCTAGAGGATCCCTTGAGCCCAAGGGTTTGAGGTTGCTGTGAGCTATGAGCCACGTACTCTACCAAGATGACTACTGGGATCTGATGAAGCTAAAAAGCTTCTGTACCGCCAAGAACACAGTAAGAATTGCTAACAGACAGCCCTCAGAATGGGAAAGAATATTTGCAAGTTATACCTCTGACAAGGGCTTAATAACCAGAATACACAGAGAACTCCAACGTATTTGCAAGAAAAGAACAAGAGATCCCATCTCAGGATGGGCAAAAGATCTAAAA
>CAUYRH010069873.1:0-10487 GCA_963574655.1 Perodicticus potto | reverse complement strand
AAATTTTCATTTATAATATTCTCTAGTATGGCTTTCATTCCTCTGGGGCATTCTTCTTCCCCTTCTGGGATACCTGTTCGTATGCTTGAACACTTCATAAAGTCCCGTAATTCTGTCAGTGAATGTTCTGCTTTCTCTCTCTTCTTTTCTGTCTCTTTAACTATCTGAATTATCTCAAGAGCTTTGTCCTCTACCTCTGAGATTCTTTCTTCTGCGTGGTCTAATCTGTTGTTGATACTTTCTATTGCATCTTTAAGTTCCCTAATTGAGGGCTTCAATTCCTTCAGCTATGCTATATCCTTTCTATATTCTTCATATCGTTCATCTCTTATTTGATTCTGTATTTGGATTTCCTTTTGGTTATTTTCCACATTCTTAACAATTCCCTTCATTGTTTTCATCATCTGTATTTTAAATTCCCCTTCTGTCATTTCTAACATTTATAGGTGGAATCCTCTACAGTAGCTACCTCATGGTCCCTTGGTAGGGGGTGGAGAGGGTTGCTCTGGACTGGTTTTTCTTGTTGCCAGGATTTTTCTGCTGATTCCTTCTCGTGAGTGTTTTCTTTCATCTGTTTCCTTGCCCTCATTTTCCTTTCACTTCCTCTTGCTCTTTAAGTTACCATGCCTCTAGCCTAAGGTTACATGAGTCCTTTTGGTACAGGACCAAAAGGATGAGAACATTGAAGAGCAAGAAGGAAAAAAAGATTTAAAATAAAGAAAAAAGAGAAAGGAGAGGGGGTAAGTAAAAGGGAACACTGACAAAAAGAGAGGCACAGAAAGATGGAGACAGGCGTAATAAAGGTGTATAGTAGGGTACTTTGATCCAACCTTAAAAATACCCAGCCTCTAGGGGTGCTGGGTTGGGTGGTTCCCTTGAGGTCAGCAGCTCCTTGCCAACCTAAGCAGACACGGTACCCCACCTCCACCATATAGCAAGGTAAAACAAAAATAGTTATCAAACCAAAACAAACAGAAAACCTTACAGGATAAAACCTCACAGGAAAAAACAAAATAATAGAGACAGAAACACTAGCAAAAATGAAGTTCTTATTATTAAAGAAGCCAACAATGGAAAATTAAGTTTAAGTGAGAAAAACGAAGAAAGAAAAGAAAAGAAAAGAAAAGAAAAGGAAAAAATCTAGAGGGAAAATGTTGAAATAAAAAACAAAACAAAACAAAAACCAAAGCAGTATATATATCTTGCTGAATGCTGTCTGGGCAATAGGTGATCTTGGGTATGAGATGTTAATCACAATGCTAATACAGCTGTATGAGATGGAGACTGGAGGCCTCTGCTGACTTCCCAAACCCCACAGGGCTAAGAGCCTAAATCTCTCCTCAGAGCTTAAAAGAGGCTTTAATCTGTTGATCATGGCTAAGCAGAAACTTTCCCAAGAAAGCATTTGTCTCTGGGATCTCTCCTGAAGTAGTTGCCCGCTTATCCAGTGCACCAAAACCAGTCTCACTCTATGCCACTGAGGGCCAAGGCTACAAAGCAGCCCTCCTATTACCAAACACTGAAGGCTCCACTCCTCCCCAGCATCTAAGTCCCGGTTTTTGGTGCTGCTCAGTCACTGGATCACTTGCCCATGGTCTCCCAAGCCTCACTCTGTCACCCTGAGGGTGGAGCCTACAGCTCTCTCACAGTGGTTGCACGTGTAGCCCACAGCTCAACAATATTAGCACAGCAGCTCAGTCTGGGGCCCTAGGCAAAGGTTAAAGTCATCTACGTTCTTACCCAAGTTCTCCTAAGGTAGTTCAACTGAGTGCCCAAGTCCAAAAAAACAGAACAACCCACAGGGAAGGCCTTCCCTGTTTGCAATCTTGCTGCTGTTGTAGTTACAGCTGCAGTAGCCACAGCCTCAGACTGAACGAATGCAACCACTTGCCACTTCTCCACTGCTTTTGTCCTCCTCCTGGGGTCCAGAAGTCTCTGGCTGTCTTCCTGCGTTCTCAAAGGGATGTTTCTGGGCAGAGCCCACAAGCCAGAGATGCTTGGAGTCTTCTCTCTCCAACCCCACTGTGCGCAGTTGCAAAGAAGCTATTACTTGGTTGCCATCTTCCTCCCTCCCTATTATTATTATTTTGTTTTTGAGACAGAGTCTCACTTTGTTGCCCTCAGTAGAGAGCTGTTGCATTACAGCTCACAGCAACCTCAAACTCTTGGGCTTAAGCGATTCTCTTGCCTTAGCCTCCCAAGTATCTGGGACTACAGGCGCCCACCACAACTCCCAGCTATTTTTTTGTTGCAGTTGTCATTGCTGTTTAGCTTTCCTGGGGCCAGGCTTGAACGCACCAGCCTCAGTGCATGTGGCTGGAGCCATAACCACCATGCAACAGGCACAGAGGCTATCCATATTTACTTTGTTGGAACAAATAGCTCTCAAATAAAAACTATAATATATTCAAGATGAATGCCATGTATTTGTCTCCGTACTTAATTTAGAGCTTGCAAAACACCTTATGGTGTCAAGACATTAGGGCAATTGAGAGTTGAAAACAACTCTTAGAGTGAAATAATCTCCCAACATAGTCAAAATCATTTATTTCCTCACTTAAAAAAATGAAAAATGTCCTTTACTTACATAGGAAAAACAATCCCAGAACTTTGGAAGAAATTGAGGGAATTTATGAAGAATCAATATAATAATCCATTCTACAAAATATTTTACAGATGCTTGATTGTTGATGAAGCCAGCCTGGAAAATCCTATCAATAATTCCAGTCAAGAAGTTCTGAGAAAAATAAAATTCACAAATTAAACTGTTCAGGTTATTAATTTAATAAAATAGCCCCCATTTAAAAATCAGCTTAATGTTTTTATTACAAGTAATTTATCAAATATACAACTCTCCAGGCAAAGACCAACAACTGTTGATTTCAGTACAGTGATAAAGTGCTCACTGAGCACTTTACAATTTTCTTGGGTATCAGCTCCACGAGGAAGAGGTTATTATCATCCCTAATTCTACAGGGAAAGGAAAAGTCAAATAACTTTCCCAAAGTCATATACTTAGTAAGTGGCAGAATACAGATTTATGTCAAGATGTGCCAAGACACTGGGGCTTAAAACCCGAAATAAAAGATAGCACAGAGGGTGAAGCCAGTAGGAGGGAAACAATCCTAGAGGGGCAGGCAGAATCTGAGATTGTGCTGTGAAGTGGAGTGTGAATTTTATAGGCAGACTTGATTTCGAATGCCATCTCTACCATTCACTAGTTTTGTTACCTAATCTCTTTGAACTGTGGTGCTCTTACAGATAAAATGAGAATATTTGTGGCCTGTCTTGAAAGACTATTGTAAACAAAACCATCCAACTTAGTAGTTTAAAACTCTTAGCCTTGGCTGCGCCATCACAGATGGGCTACTATTCTTCCTCCACGTAGTCCCACCTGCTCAGATGTTTTCCCCATCCTCTCAATGTTACCCCCCTTCTTGAGGGAGACCTCCATTCCAAGAAAAAATGCTCTCAGTAACCCAGTAAAGCATTTCAAAAATGTTTCCTTTTATAATACCTTTTTATGTTTAATGAAGTATAATATATAGTATATTTTTAGGAAAAAACTATATTAACATTAACTGCCATGCAAGTTATATTTAATGCATGCCAGTTTTGTGCCCAGGGCCTTGGGAAGCATATATAACCTACATGTCTCTTTAGCTTGGGTACCTTGGGAGCCACATGGGTCATAAGGAAAAATATTTTTTGTTCCTACTGTGGCAGTCAATGTGTTAAAAGACCCATGATGAAAACCAGCAGTCCTCACCACATACCCGCACTCACCACTCCCCAGAAGCAACTCTTTTGGCTGTTCCTTTAAAATGTGTCTCGTACACACTTACACTGTTACTCAGATATTTCTCTATCACAGATTATTCATAAGACTGTAGAGGGTGGGGAGGAGAGTAGCAAACTTTAAACCCTGAGGAAATTTTTTTGCATTCAATTTTTTTTTAATTGCACAAGTCACGCACCCTCACTTCCTTTGGGTGACTATCTTCTTAACAGGAGCAACACACAAAGACACTAGAGAAATCAGACAGGCCACTCAACTGTCTTCCCTCCTCACGGAAGAGAAGAAAAGGTAACTGGTTGAAGAGACTCTGTTCTAAGAGACTTTGTTTTGTTGGTTTGTGTGGCCACAATTATTCATAAAATTAAGGGCAAGAAACTCCACCACGGGAAACCATAATCCCACCCCAAATGATGCCGATTTGCCTGGTTTCTACAGTACAGATAATTCAACACGATAACACTCTAAAACAACTTAGCTATGGAAAATGGGATGTATTTGTATTTTCTAATCAAATGGCATAAACGACTTTAAATAGTTTAAATGGAAAATGGAAAAATGAAGGCCATGTAACCAGTTTTTAATTTCTGTAATACATAATGGGGTCATGGTAGTCTCTAATTGTTTTTAAAAAAACTTTCAAGAACCAAAGCATAAATTTTAAACAGATTACCTTTTCAATTTTAAAATAGTACATTTAGTTTCTACAAAATAGTTCATTCATATCAACTGTTATGCTTACAAGGTACAAACAAATATAATAAATCTTATACCTCATCAAATCTGGGGAAAAGTACGAGCAGAGTCTGCCATATTCGGTTTTTTACTCTGTGTTGTAGGGAATTCACATAGTAGCTAATTTTGGACTTGGACACCAATTCATCCTACAGGGAAGAGAGGAGGGAATTATGATTAATGTAAACAAAATTAATGACAACTTCAAAGGCAGAAAGCTTAAATTGGGTATAGGGACTTTTTGTCCCCCAAATAGCAGTTAGGAAGATAAGAAAAACAAGAAAAGGCACTTTAAAATCTCCTTTCAAAATACTGATCTTAGTTGCTTTTAACTTAATCTACTTTCAAAATTATAAAAAGGACCACAGAACTGGGAGATCTGGAGTCACAGGGCAAGGAGAGACAGATCTAACATTTACCACCACGATTTCTCGTTTTGAGCTGCTTTGTCTTATTAGGATCTGGAATAACATTATCAGCATTAGATGCAAATGCCACTAAGACAGAAGCCACTCTAGAATGTGGACAGTTGCAATGCTGAAGGGCAGGGCAGCCCTAAGCCGTCCACCCAGCAGGAAGCTTACCCTGAGGTCTCTGCTGCCTATGGCCAGCCAACTGCAAAGTTTGCTCTTGTTACCGTTGACTGTTACTGCTTTAGCTGTGAAGCCAGATCACACTGAAGAGTGTTTTAACATTTTCAAATGTCTTAAAGCTGCAAAAGTCAGTCATTCACTTCTAAAAACCATTTTTGCATAATGATCCTCATCTTTATCTTCCCTGTGATTTTTATGCTTCCATCTCACTCTCTGCTTTTAATCATGTATAAAATTTCATGACAAGAGCTAAATTAATATAGATTTTAATGACTCCTGACAATGATTAAAATCTTATAATCACTATTATCATTTCTTTTGGGAAATTTTCTTTTGACATGGGAGTGTTCGTGTTTTTGTTTCATATACTGCTCAAGCTCAAGGCAACTAAAAATGGAATCACTAGGGTGAACCACTCATGCATTCAAAAGATGTATCTTCACATCGACTAAGCTGCCATTAGGACTTTAACAAATCACCGTCCTCATGTGAAAGTTCATCTTTCAGCACAAAATCTTCTGTCCATTTACCGGTTCCACACAGTGTGCTCCTTCATTCACAAATACCTTCCTTTTTCCTCCTAGTCTCATGAGCCTCCTATAGCTCCATATACCTTCTGGAGTTCTTTTCCCTCAAATCCATGTGCATATCCCCTACTTCTGAACCAACCCAGGGCTCTTAAGTTCTCTGATCCTCACTTCAAGCTGCCAGGCACTGCTAAAGAAAGGAAAAATCACCCACAAGTGACTTCACTAGTCATAGGTATTCCAGCTGCAGCTGGGCCTGCTAGGCATCTAGTTTCTATCTGCTCCAGAATCACCTTACAACACTGAGTTTCTCATTCCATAGCCTGAGAGGGGTGGGGCCTGAGAATATGCATTTCAAACATGTTCCCAGAATGCCGATGCTGCTATTCCAGAGAAGGCGCTTTAACAATTACTGTGCTAGACGAGCATTCTGCCTTTCCAAGTCTGTTTTCCAAAGCAGCTGCACCATTTTATTTTCCTACCAGCAACATAGGAGGGTTCCAGTTTCTTTACATCCTCACTAGTACTTGCTATTTTCAGTTTGTTTTTGTTAATAGCCATCCTAGAGGCTGTGATAGTAAAAGATTTTGCCTGTGTGATCATTGCCAGCCTCTCCATCATGGTCATTTTCCCCTCTCTACTGGATCATCTCCTCCAGCATACAAACATGCTCTAATTATCCTTCATCTTTAAAAACCCCCTTCCTTAACCCTATGTCCCCTTCCCCTATTCCTTCTTTGTCACAGCAAACTCCAAAGATGCTTGTACTCACCGCCTCCACACTCTCAATTCCTACTTTCTTCTATCTGGGTTCTCATTCCCACCATCTCACTGAGGTGCCTTTTGTTGGGGAGACCAATGTCAGGAGATCTAACGGCCAATCGGCCTTTTGTTGGGGAGACCAATGTCCGGAGACCTAACAGCCAATCGGCTGCCTTGTCCTCTGGGCAGCACTTTCTTCACTTGGCCCCTTACAGCCTTTCCTCCTGGTTTCCTTCTACCTCCCAAATGTCCCCTGATGAGAGAGGCCCTCCTGGACCCCTACTGAATAGCTAAATATACATTACAATATGCATTTTTAAATTACACTAATTCTTTAGAAAATCAACCTAGTATTGTTTCCTCTGGAATGTCTTCCCCAAGTCAGACAGTGTAGAGAGGGAAACTACTGCACAACAAATACTCCCAAGGTTTTATACAATAAAGCTCATCTGCTACCTTCAAAAAACAAATGTATGATGAACACTCCTGTTTTAAGACAGTGAGTTAGTGGGTTCTGGTGACATACAAGTGTTTGCACCAAGTAAGAAAGCACCCCAAACACTCCCAACTATCTCAGCTTCAAATTCTATGGGTCGTTTAAAGATTAAAAGGGCACAGACTTGACTGTATCCCTTTTCTGTCTTCTCCCTGGAGTTACTAAGCCCGTTCTTCAGAAACTGTGACGTACATTTAGAAAGGCTTCAGGAGGCTCCAAGAAGACCTAGTTAATTAGTTAAATCCTGGTTAGCAACTGCCCAATTCGAGTTTGATTTTAGAGAATAGCATTTTTCTAACACCATCTAAACTTCATTCTGTTGGATTATTTTTTATCTAAATGAATGAGAAATTTTCACCAATCTTAGACAAACATCCTAAACCTCAATCTAAATACAACAACATCTTCCATTAGGAGCAAATACTGAGATAATCGTTCAGGGACTCTCAAGTACAATCAATTCTTAACATTATGCAACCTTCTAATTTTTACCTTCTTATTCCATTTTTTATATAAAACAATGTATGGATCTAGCACTCTAAATATAACTGGTTTTGACTAGAACTGGGAAATCCACAGAATGAAGTTTAGAATGTATCAGAAAAATACTATTCTCTAAAATCAAACTTGAACTGGGCAACTACTAACCAGGATTTAACTAAAAATACAGAACATAAACTTCATGTTTTCCCCTGATAAAAAAATATTTAGAAATACTGGCAACATAAAGAACAAATATCGGACATGGGACTTGTTAAAAACAAAGATCATTTAAAGTAACATAAAATATGCTTACTTTATCCAATAGCTTGATTGCAAGATCCTCCATAAACAACTTATGGGACATATTTGAGCCATCTAATAAACATAGGAATTTTATTGCACAAATTCTCACATAATGGTCTTCTCTTTTAGTACTAAAATACATTAAATGATAAACTATGTTAACACGTTTTTAAAATAAAAAGATGATACCAAATATAAGTTTCAAATATCATAAAAAATATCAAAACCTTCTGAAAGTTTTTAAAATTATTTAGGTTCATACTTAATGTCAATAACTTTTTAGTTCAAGATAAGAATATTACAAATGAGTATGTTAAAAGGAGCATTTGTTCAGAAAAAAAAGTATGAGCACAAATTCATCCAGATTTCTGGAAAAACAATGCACGCATATTTGTGGACAAAGCTGATGATAGCTCCTGAAAGAGGACCACAGACATCTCTGTCCACACAGGGGCAACACTATGCATCACACATCTATCTCTGTGACTTGTCCTTGTCACCAACTGCAAACGCACCAAGGCGGGAGGCACCGTGTGCTCTGAACACCCCAGCGTCTTCAGCATCCAGATGTGGAAAGATAAATCTAGTGAAACTGATTAAGATCTCCACATTTCATTACAGCTGTGATGTTTACATGGGTTACATAATCTTTATAAAGCGATGCTTATATGACTAAACATCACCTTAATTTAATAACAAAGCTACTATCCAGTAGCAATCACAGTATTTGGCAGTCACCAACTACAAAATTTCACTTTCATTCCTATACTTAACCAACCCAAAAAACAAAAAATAAATTTAAAACAATTAGTGACAAAATATATCTATTTAATGAAGAATTCCAGATGACTTAAAACATAGTTAGGACTCTCAGAATAAGAAAAACTTGGTGGTAACTACACCCATCAATCATCTGTTGTTCTACATCTGAAAATGAGCATGAATAACACAACACTATTTTCATCTTCTTTATAAACACACACAAAATTTTGAAAGCTACTGGGGGAAAAAAACTTGGGGAAAAAAAAAAGGCTACTTGACATGTTCTAAGAAAATTAATTCAGAGGTTAGATAAGAATAGTGTTATCCCAGACATCAAAATTTAAGGGTCTATCCCCCCCCAAAATTGAGCTGCATACATTAAAACATAAAGCTTTTTACACATCAATCATAGCTCAATAAAGTGGTTTTAAAAAAACCAAAATCTTTAGGGCATTTCACAGAGTAATTCTATTTTTTTTTATAATATACTGACTTGTTAAATGGTGAATTTTAATTGCAAGTTAAATTTTACAGCCAAAAAAAGTGTAAGAAATACAGTGTTTGTGCCAATGATCACCCCTTCCCAGGAAAGAAGAGGAACAAGGGCTTTATCTCCATAGGTCGCTTTCTCATTTATACTGGACTTTGCACTAAAAGTTTAGCAAATAGTAAAAGATGTTTCTATCATACTTCTGAAAGCTCATTCAATATATGTATCACTAGTAAACATAAAGTTTAATAAGTACAGAATGTTTGTCATATGTTAAATTTTAAATATCTATTATGTCAAGACACAGAAAATAATCCAGCATACTTACTTTTCTATAACGACGTTTGCCGCACAGCGGTGTCCAAGATTTTCTATGAAGGTCTGCACGTCCTGAATAAGTCTTTCCATAAAAAACATTTGATAAAGAACAGGTTTTAAACAGGAAAAAAAATTGAAGGCTTAAAGGTTAAAAGTTAACTAATAATTTACATTCTTCCAACTGAAAGTCTTAAAACAATGACCCAAGTCCACTTGAGTAGGTATTTAATAGAAGTTACGGCATCTTTACCTCTGATCACGCCTGAACACAGTTCCAAAGACACATGCCTCAAGGATAAGTTCACTATAATTTTTAGCACTTGATGCAGCCCCTGGGGACACATTTGAAGCAGACGCTATCCAAGATTGGCAGCAATAACTTATCAGTATATTGAAGACTCCAGTTTTTATAGCAGACATTTCAATCATCTTGTACATAATCTGTAATGAAATACAAAGGACATTTAATCCTTTAACCAATTTAGTTTAAAAAAATTAGTGTTGCTTAATTGTTACTTGAATTGTTTTAAATGACAGTTTCAACACCATTAATAGTCTGAAAAATTTAAAATTCATTGTTAGAATAGTTCTACGAGATATTTAATAATCAGAGAATGCTAATTTTTCACCTCTCAGTAATAAATACAATTTTACTAATAGTGATGTCGTCTGGAAATATTCAAGAGAAACAACCCAAAGTAGTAAAAGGACTTGGGAAAACAATTTCACCCCGTATATTTCAGTTTCCTTTACATTTCACCAGTGAGCTCCCTTTGCTGGAGGCAGCAAAGACCACGTTCTCTGCGTGTGTACTGTGGAGTCAAAAGGGACAAGAGGGATAGAGAGAGGGGGCACAGGGCAGCAGGATAACAGAAGGGTTTGACCCTTGGTTTTCCCTTTTGAATCAGGGGGGCATAATGGAATTTCACCCTGGTACACTCCCTACTGTATCAGTGGTTGCAAATGCAAATACATCCAGAAACCAAAAAGCCCTTTCATACAGATTATATTTAGAGAAATATCTCTCTACATATGGGGGGGAAAAAAGTCCTAAGTACAATGACAAATGGCACCAGACATTTGCCTTCAGTGTCCAGGAGAAATTGGGCTGATTATGGAAAGAGCATCCAGCTCCTGTTCAATGCCAGGCGATCGATTATATTGCCACACAGGAATGGCCATTGTTGCCAGGTTATCTAAATTTCCAAGAGAAGGGGAAATA
>CAUYRH010069872.1:0-43795 GCA_963574655.1 Perodicticus potto | reverse complement strand
TCAGTAATAGGCAAAGGTAGAACAGCGTCAGGTCAGAAGCACTTATTCAGTGATGCTAAAAGAAAACCATATTAGGATTTTTCTTGCTGTTTCCTAAATAATAACTTCAAACTTTCTTTTGGCTCACAAGTGTAGGTGGTCTGGAGTTGGCTGTCTTCATTGCCTGCCTCCGTAGAAGATGGAGGGTTCCAGGACTTTACTTGTGAATGATGTATGCAGGAATCGACTCCTATAACTTTAACAGTAGAAGAAGACAAGATAACAGGAAAGGTTATACAGATTATAATGGCTCTGCAATCTCCGTGAGTTTTCACCTGTTCTTCCCTGACTGACATTCCATGTGAATGGAAAGGACAACTACTACAGTTATAGACGCTTTCTGACTTGGAGGCTGGAATCTCTGAATATGGCAAATGAATTTGGAATTGATCATTTTTTCTTTTCTATTTCAATAGATCTAAGGGTTACAATTTTCTTTGTTTCTTTTTTTTTTTTTTTTTGGTATGGATGAATTATACAATGCTGAAGTTAGGGCTTTAAGTGTAGCTGTCACCAAAATGTGTACATCGTACCCCATATGTAATTTCTATCCCTCACCCACCTCTCACCCTCTTGCCGTATTAGTTTCCAATGTTTTTGACATCTCTTTATGCCTGTGTGTACCCATCATTTACCTCCCTTGTATTGGTGAGAACATGTATTTGTTTTCCCATTCCTGAGATACTTTACTTAGGATAATGTTCTCCAGGTCCATCTAAATTGCTGCAAAAGACATTATTTCCTTCCTTTTTATGGTTGAGTAGTACTACATGGTGTGTGTATGTACATGTGTGTATATGTGTGTGTGTGTGTGCGTGTATCTTATATCTTATTTATCCACTCAGGATGAGCACTTAAATGTGATTCCACATTTTTGCAGTTGTAATGTGATAAGCAATTGGATGTGTCTTTTTTGTGAAATGACATCTGTTCCTTTGGATAGATATCCAGTAATGAGATTGATCGATTGAATGGTAGGTCCACTTTCAGTTCTTTGAGGAATCACTATACTTTTTCCATTGAGATTGTATTAGTTTACATTCCCACCAACAGTGTATAAGTGTTCATTTTTCACCCTATCTGAGCCATAATCTATTTTTTATGACATTTTAGTACTGGCCATTCTGATAGGAGAAAGGTGGTATCTCAGTTTGGTTTTATTAATAATTTGTATTTTTCTGATGATCAGCAATGTTGAGCATTTTTTCATATGTTTATAGGCCAGTTAATCTTCTTTTGAAAAAAATATGTTCATATCTTTTGCCCACTTTTTGATGGGTTTGTTTTTTTCTTGCTGATTTGTTTGCGTTCTTTGTAGATTCTGGATATTAGCAGTATAAGTTGGCAGTATAAGTTCATGAATGTAAGCATTCTGTAAGTTTTCTATTTATTCTGTTGATTTTCTATTTACTCTTGCTGTGCAGAACCTTTTTAGTTTAATTATGTCCCCTTGTTTATTTTGTGGATGCTGTATTTGCTTTTCAGATCTTAGTCAGAAATTCTTTGCTTAGGCCAATGTACAGGAGAATTTTTCCCTTTTTCACCTAGAATTTTTATGGTTTCTGACCTTACTTTTCAGCCTTTAATCCATCCTAAGTTAAGTTTTCTACATGGTAAGAGATAGGGATCCAACCTTTTTCATTTTTCTGCTATGACTATCCAATTTTCCTAATGCCATTTATTAAATGGGGTATTCATTCTCCAGCGCATATTTTTGTTTGCTTTGTTGGAAATCAGTTGGTTGTAGGTATACTGTTTTATTTCTGGGTTCTCTATTTTTTCCATTGATCTATGGGTCTATATTCCTAGATATTTTATTTTCTTTGCACCTATTGCAAATGGTGTTGAGTTTTTGATTTAACTCACAACTTGACTGTTATTACACTATTGATTCATGTACATTAATTTTTTACTTTTGTAATTCAAACTTTCCTGAATTTATTTATCAATTCTCAGAGTATTTTGTAGGAGTCTTTTTCTTTTTCTAGATAGAAGGTCATATTATCACCAAACAGGGATGTTTTGATGTCCTCTTTCCAAATTTAAATGTACTTTATTTCATTTTCTTGCCTGATTGCTGTAGCTATTGTAGTACTTGCTGATTCCCAGTACTATGTTGAAAAGAAGTGGTGACATTAAGTCTCCTTGTCTTATTCCAGTTCTTTAAAGGCATGCTTTCAACTTTTCCACATATATATATGTATACACACATATGTTTTATAGCCAAGATTTTTTTTTCTATGCCTAGTTTTTTGAGAATTTTTATCATGAAGGGGTACTGGATTTTATTGAATGCTTTTTCTGAATCTACTGAGAAGATCTTCTTTTTGTTTTTAGTTATGTTTATATGGTGAGCCACATTTATTGATTTGCATATATTGAACCATCCTTGCATCTCTGACGTGAAACCCACCTCATCATGGTTAAGTATTCTTTTGATGTGCTTTCAGATTTGGTTTGCTATATTTTGTTGAGAATTTTTGAATCTATGTTCATGAGGGATATTGGTCTGTGGTTTTTTTTTTTTTGTGGGTGGACCTTGTCATTCTTAAGAACTGACTGTTAAAGCCCGATGACCAGTGATAATTTGCTGGTAATACTCGAGTTATGATTTGGGGCAGTAGATCAGCAAAAGAGGTCATGAAGCGGAAGAAATAAGGCAATTATATTTGCTGTCATGTGTGAGGAAAAGAGAAGTTTTGTTTGGAGCCTGGAAGGAAACAATTCACCATTACAGATTTCTAGGACCATTATCAAGGGGAACACAGAGCCATGAATTACATGAGGCAATCCAAAAATAATTTGGAGTTTACAGAAGCCAAGAACTTGTCTTCCAACCATAAGTTCTAGGCCATGCTCATTTTCCTTCCAGTGGTGCGTGTGGCCATGAAGCACCAAAATCACACTGATAGCCATGGTCACGGGGAGGATTAAGCACCCTGAGGGAAATTTCTAATACTCTGCCTTGTCACAGAGAAGGATGTGTTTATAAAAACTCAGAAAGAGTCATGTAAAGTGGAAACTTCCTCTATCCAGGAGCCTAGATTACATATTTTCCCATTATTTCCTCTCACACCATCTTATACTTTTCTCTCTTAGCACTTCTAACAATGACAACTAGTTATTAGTTATATGCTGTCTTTCTCTTTAAATCAGGATGTTATTTTAGGCATGAATGTGTCTCTAGTGCCAAGCAATGTCTAGCTTATGATAAGTGCTCAGTGATCATTTAAGGAGTAAAGTTAGTGTGATCAGAGGTGGAATAGGAATAAACACCCATGCCTAGGGAATGGACGGTGAAGGGACGTGATCTAGAGTAGAGAGATTAAAAAAAATAGTAGAGTTCTAGGAAAAACAAGTATTTCCTGCTGATGGTGAGACTGAGTCTTCCAAAATATTGCTACTTAAAATGTGGTCCATGGGCCAAGAACATCAGCATTGCCTATAAGCTGGTTGGGAATGACGGATCTTGGCTCCACTTGCTGGAACAGAATCTGCATTTAAACAGATGTTCCAGGTGACTTGTGTGGATATTAAAATCTGATAGAACTGGTTTATGGCATAAGAAAATACTCTGCTTCCTATTAATAATAATAATAATAATAATAATAATAATAATAAGACTGCTGAGGACACACATAGCAATAGTGAGGAAATGGAGGAAAGGAGGGAGTCTTTCCTGCAAACCCTTTATATAATAGGTATGATATTCAATCTTTAGATATGGAAGTTTTGTGCTATTAGTGCAAGGAGGAAGGTGAAACAATTTACTGTAGACTTAACATGGGTAGTCCTGAAGTTGGTATGTGTGATGTTACTGAGAGACAGCAAGTCATGTCAAGTTATAGGGCTTTTAAGATTATTGACTCACATGAAGGGAAAAAAACCACATCATTCACACAGGGAAATGGGAAGTGTAGGCATAGTTTATCCACAATTTGTTTATAACAAATGGGTGAAGCTTCAAGAAGTGAGAGAGAATGAGCACAAATGGGCAACCCCTGAAATATAAGCCATCCGTTGTACCAGTGGTATAGTACAGGTCAGTGATACTCAACCATGTCTTGTGAAATTCTGGTGTTCTTAAAGGTGGTGTTCAGTAGGTGACATGGGGATTGGGGAGGTAAGAGGAAGACATCACAGGATGCCAGATTCAGCCAGAATAGCTGTTTTGTATGTGTGGGGTCTTCCAAATATTAGAGTGGCTCAAAGTAAATGCAGATTGGCATGCATGCCATTTCAGTGAAATGAATAAAAGAGGATTTGATCGATGGCAATGGTTTTTACCGAAACAATTATAAGGTATTTTCAGATCCTCCCTGAAGGAAAGGAGAGAAAACATGGATCCTAGGGATGTTTATTTTTGTAGGTAGTTATTTGTTTAGCACAAACATACAGCACAAACATCATTGCAACTTGGTCCCAGATCTCTTTCCAACTGAGCCCAGATGAAACCTCAGAGTTTGTCTCGACATATAACTCTAGGCAGTCATTAGTGATTGATCGGAAATGGCTCTGGAGATGAAATTCATTTACCAATTTAGGTTCCAGGAAATGGAAGACATGCCACTAATGTCTCCAGTTACTTATATTTTAGTAATGTAATGTCAATTTTGTATAGAGACAAGAAATGGGCATTTGTCAATTTTCTTAGCTACTGAGCACTATTTGAAACTCCCTTTCTATGACTAGGATATTGTCTACCTTAAGAATAATATTTCCCTAAGAATGAGGCCACAAATCATTGTTTTCCATACTCACTTTCAGGTAGACCCCACCAATTATGTGCACCCATGCAAGACTTTCGATTGAAAGAGAGCAGCATAATGAAGTTGGTGCTTTTCAGGATCCATTTTCAGGTGTAGGGATGAAGAAGGACTCCAACTTTGTAAGCTATTAATAGTGGAAATTCTGGCCTCTGGCTACCAACGTCAGTGCTATGAATTGTGTCTCTGTCCAGCTGTTGCAGGAATGAAGTCCTGGCTGGAGGAAGGGTATCCTGTGTTTTTGTGCTTAGTTAATGCCTTTACAGCCTCTAGATTTGATGCTCTGATCTTTTTGGAGATTCTTAAATATTCTGCACAGTTTCTTTTCTGCTTAAACTAGCTAGAGTGGGTCCTGTTTACAACTAAAAGTCCTGACCTTGTAGTTAAGACAAAACTATTCATTCTTCCTTATATTTGTAATTTATTGATGCATATTAAATTATCTTATAACTGAATGATTTATACCAATAGTAAAACTTCATTACCTCTCACAGTTTCTGTGGGTCAGGAATATTCAGGAATGGCTTAGTTTAGGGTCAGCTGGGATGTGGGCAGGGATGGCACTTATCTGAAGGCTTGACTAAGGAAGGAGTACCCACTTCCAACATGATTGGCAAGTAGGAGCTGGTTGTTGGTAGTTGGCCTCAGTTTCTCTCCATGTAGATTCCTCTACAGATCTTAACTGTTCTGTTGACAAGTGATTGGCTTTCCCCAAAAGCAAGCAATCAGAGAGACAGAGAGAGAGTTAACAGCCAGTCCATTTTTAGACCAGGAAGTCACATACCATCACTTCTACCACATTCTATTCATTAGAAGTGAGTCACTAAGTCCAGCCCACATTTAAAGGGAAGAGAATAGACTCTATTTTTAAATGGGGCAAAGAATTTTTAGGCACATTTTAAAACAACCAACCATGCCATTTGCCATGTTACTTTGCAGTACCTTTCTACAATAGGCGAGCCAAATTGCCCTTTCTCACAACTCTGAGTTCAATCATCTGACTTGATTTGACCAAAGGGATCTGAGAAGACATAATACAAGTAGAGATTTGAAAAGTGCTTCATGTCTTCACTTTCTCCCTTCTGCCATCACCACAAAATTATCCCCAAACATTAGCAGCTTACAACAATAAACATTTATTATCTTTCAGAAGTTTTATGGTTTGGGGATTCAGTAGAAGCCTACCTGGTCGGTTCTGGCTCAAGGTTCTGGGTCAGGGTTTGCAGTCATCTGAAGGTTTGACTGAGGCTGGAGGATCCGTTTCCAAGCTATCTCACTGATCTGGAGAGTTGGTACTGGATAGCAAAGCCTTGGTTTCTTGCCAAGTGAATCTCTCTATAGGGCTGATTATGTGTCGTCATTAAATGGCATCTGGCTTTCACTAAACTAAGTAATCCAAGAGAACAAAGAAGAGGCTACAACATTTTTTGTGAGTAATCCATGGAATAATGGTTGTTTTTGAATATACTATAAATTAGTTACTAGGAGAGTTCTATTTTGTGTGGGAGGTGGCTACACAGGGCCATGAATACCAGGAGGCAAAAGTCCCTAGAGGCCATTTTGGAAGATCACAGCCACATCACATAACCTCAATCATTTCAACTGAGGCAAACTTGTACCAGCCAGTAGCGAGACATGAGAGTGAGCCCCGGGAGCTCAGCAGAGCTGCCCTGGCATCTGCAGCTGGCTCCAGATGTGTGAGCAATAAATGAGGTTTTGTGGATGTTTGTTTGGCAGAATTCTTATACGCAGACACAATAATGTGCTGATTCAAGCACATTAGTGACAGTGGAAGAAATTTAGAGGACTGTAAGTTAGAATTACAAAAAGAATTTGTGGCCTCAGTTTTCTAATGAGTACTAAGAATCGTGTGTAAAGAAGATCTCTGCTTTTAATGATTTATATTTCAATAATTTATATACATTTAAGCATTTGAGCCACTGATTTGCATGTTTCTACCACAAAGTAAAACTCAAGAATATATGCATGCATTTGCTTTTGTTCTGAGTTGTTCCCACACTGCTTTGCTGTATAAAGAGTAGAATGATTTTTCATAAACTCTTTACAATTAAAAAAAGCCCCACAGTTTTATTCCATCTACTTTATATATAATAACAGTCACTAATTTTAAGTGTACAGTCTGATAAATTTTAATTAATGCATGTAGTCATGTAATCACTACCACAGTCGAAATACAGCGCATGGCCATCACCCCTCAAAGGTTGCTCATATCACATATATTTTAAATTTTTACTGAAGTAAACATACATGAAGAAAAAAGCACAAGCCATGGGTGAGCAGCATGATAAATTTTCACCAAGTGTTCATAATTCAAATCAAGATGTAGAACATAACAAACACTCCAGGGCTTCTCACGTGGTCCTTTTCCCCAGTGGTAATCACTAACCTGACTTAAGTCGTCATAGATTAGCTGCCTGTTTGTGGACTTTAATATAAATGGAATCGTTAAGTATATCATTATGTCTGGCTTCTTTTGTTAAAATACATGCTTGAAATATTATTTCACAGTGTTGCATGTGGTTGTAGTTTGTTCATTCTCATTGTTGTCTAGTATCCCATTATATGACTATAGGACATTTATTTATCCTTTCTACTCCCAACAAACATTTATGTTGCTTCCAGTGTGGGGCTGTTATGAATAGATGCGCTGTCAACATTCTGGTACATGTTTGCTTGCATTTTGTTGATGACTTTGCATTTTTTAGGAGCTAGCAGAAATAGAAAAAAAAGAACTGCTCATTCATTTTGATTCAATTTGCTATTTTGGGCACTTGCCAAAAAAAACAACAGAAATTTCAAGGGAGATTTTGCCTAATAGAAGATAAGTTCTCAGGTTTATATTTGTTTTATTTTATGAGAAAAAAATTAAAAATAAAGAGTGTATTTTGAAATTTGAGGGGTAGGATAGCAAGGTGGACAAATTGTTGTTCACATTCTGGGCTCTTGTGTACCAACTTTTCTTTCCTCCTTCCTTGTCCTTTGTTTTCCCCCTTTCCTCCCTCCCTTGCTTTCTTCCAATCATTTTTAGATGGATCTGAATTTCAAAAGCTGAGTTGAATAGTTGTTATATGGGGATTTTTTCTATAACAGTGAAGATAAAGAAAAGTGATTTTCAATTTGCGTGAATGGCTTCTTTTTCTGGGAAATAGTTTGGGGCTTTCATAAACATTGAGACATTTTTGTTGTCTCAGGTTTCATTCTGCTTATTACATCCTGCTAGATGGGTCTCCATCAGCCATAAAGAGGACAGGGCAGCCATCATAACCCACATTCTTTTCTTCCCTGAGGCTCTGCTCTTGCCCTGCCATTATAGGCAACCTAACATTTCATCTGCCATGGATGATGGTCAAATTTCAATTTGAGATGGGCAGGCCACAGAATGATCTACAAATGGCAATTTCAAGCTGTGATTTTAGAGGTTATAGTCTAGTTGAAAGTCCTGTTCCATCGAGGGAAGTTCACCTGTTCAAAATTGAAATTACTATTCTACAATTACTAAACTACAAATTCTAGTTGTTTCTAGCTCTTTTCTCAGATAAGCCATCTCTTTTAACAGATTAGCCATTATATGACTATAGGACATTTACTTATCCATTCTACTCCCAACAAACATTTATGTTGCTTCCAGTGTGGGACTGTTATGAATAGATGCACTGTCAACATTTATGCTCTGATGATGGGAGTAGAATGGATAAATAAATGTCCTATAGTCATATAATGGCTAATCTCAGTTAATCAATTTTGGAAAGGTCTTTTCTACCCATGAACTCTATGATAGACCTGTGAGTTCATCTCCCCAGTGTCCACTCCCTACTGACCCTGTCTCAAGAGCTCTGCATGTCCCAGTCAGGTGGATCCTCAGCCTCAGAGTTGCCTCTGATGTTACCAGACACAGAGGGTCCAGTCACCTGTCACTGTCAGCCAAACACAGAGATGGGGATTAGGTCCTTATTTTCAGAAGGCCAGCAATTCTGAAGAGCTGCAAGAGTATTCTCTCACAGACTGTTCTGCCTCAGTTACAATTCTAATAGGTTTTCTAATGGGAATGCAAGGAAACAAATCTAGAAAATTTCAACTTTATCTAATAGGAAGTAACATCAAAGTAGTCTTCATTTTAATAATGCAAAATGTTTAAACAACAGAAAGATGATTTTCGCTTGAACAAAATACGTTAGAGAATCATCAGAGAAAACATTATATCATCAAAGTAACCTTTACTGTACCAATATCACAACATCTATTGTCTGCGTGTGACTCCTTCCTCCAGTGTCCTGAGATAAACATCCTCACAATCCCAGAGAAGCCTTAACTAGGTAATCAATGAAGGTGGGTGGGGAAAGCTGAGCAGTCTGGGTCAGCGCACTGCTTCAGCTCAGCGGCTCAGACTCTTCCTGGAGGCTGCTTTTCTGGCTTCCCTGCTGGGTTAAGTCCTCTGCATTTTAGCCTCTGTGATCTGGTCTTCATGGGCCACACTGTAAGTTAAGTCAGCCTGGCCAGCCCAGCTCGCTTTGCTTTGAGCTCTTGGGAAGCAGGCTGCCTTGCCCATCTTGTAGAAACAACCATTAGGAAGCAACGTTTGTTGTATTCAGCTCTGCCATTTCCCTAGTCTTCTGAGTCAGGCTGGGGGGAAAGGGTGTTTTTTCTCCCTCTTAGTTGTGTCCATTTTTGTAAATCCAGCCCCCCACCATTGACAACTGCCCTGAGGAACTGTAAGCAGCCAGAGAAGGGGACTACTCCCTCATTTAGGATGACTTTCAATCACATTTACAAAAGAATTCTAAAAACAGCCTAAGGGTTTAGGCTTGTGTTTCTCCTCCTCCGGGCAGATCGGTTTCTCCTGAAGTACACAGGGCTGGGTGTTTCAATCTCTTTCTCTTTGAGGTAGAAAACTCACTCAATAGGAGTCATTTGCATTTCTATTTGAGCAGCCTGGAGACAAATATAGTGAAATGAATAGCCTTTTAATTTAATTGGCTTCCCAGTGTGAATCCAAAAATAGGAGGCACAATCCATCTTGGAGTTACAGTAGTAATCGCTGAGGTCCAAAGCCCGATGCCGAGTCCCCCAAAGACTAAACGTCTTTCTTCCTGATGCCAGAACTCCCATGGAGATGGGGCAGGCCGTCGCTGGGGGGATGCAGTCCCAAATGGACACTGGGTCTATTTATTGGTGATTAGTTGTAATTAGCTTTTCTTCTCAAAATATAAGCTCTGCATAACAGTGACAAGGAGAAAGCCATGATGTGAATTCGTGCACATTTCAAAATCAAAGTAAGAGTTAATGAAGAGAAGAAATACAGTATCAATTTTTAAAATGAACTCAGAGCATGGCTAGAAATAAAGGCCTGGTTAAGAGCCTGCGGGAAAGTTCTTCTGACATCTCAATTTTCTGTGTCTGAGAGCTAAGGTCCTGTTAGGACGTCCTGGGGTAAATCTTAGAGCCCTTGGGTTGGAAGTGAGGAAGAGGAGAAGGCAGATGCCTCCTGGGTCAGAGATGAAAGTTCTAAATTATTTGAAATGTTGCGGGAAGATGAGCCCCAAGGGAGAGAAAGAGCACCCAAACACCATGTTTAAAAGAGGAAGGGCTTTATTTCAGTCCGGGGAGCGATGGCCCAGAAGGATTCAAAATAGCTGTGCTTCCTGACTGGTTCAGTCTTCTCCCTTTATTCCCAGGCAAAAAGTTCTCCTCCCTACCCCACCCCCACCCCAGGACATTTCTCACTGGTCATTTTGAAAGCTGAATAAGCAGGCTCTGGCTTTTACAGAACCACAGGCTTTGACAGGAGCAGAAGTAAGTGTTAGTTTCCGGGTCCCAGGAAGTTAAGTTTCTACAGATTCCTAAGAGCCGAGTCACCATGGGGAGGACCTCACAGGTGTATCTTTGGGAAGACCTCTGTTCTCTTAGACCTCACTTTTTCTGGGTATCCTCTCTCAAAACAGTTGAAACAACTCTAAGCAGAATACCAGCCCCTCATGTTCACCCCTGAGTAGAATTTAGGAGGGAAGAAGACACATGTAGCTTCTGTGACTGATGTTGCTGGGGAAGAAAGGAGAAGGTGACAGGAAGGAACATTAATTAGCCTTCTGAACAGAGCCAATGCATTCATCAAAGGACATTTTCTCCTTCACTGACAAAAAGAACCACTTGTGTCTAGCTTCTCTGTACTTTCTATTTTTTTCTCTCCAATGAAAACAAATTCCTTAGGTTGAATAATATGTTCTTCTCTAGAATTTTGTTGGAATACAAATGTCAAAGGGAAAAACTATACAAAACACCATTTTTAAAAGTCCTTTTTCAAAGAAAGGAGTGAATAGGATGATATGGCTGTACCAGAAGTATCCAGAGAAGAGAATAAGTGGTGTTCTCTTTGTTAGTGAAAGGTTGAATCAACTGGGAAACAACTCCTTCTATGGAAAGATGTCCTCTAACTAGGTTTTCTCTGTGTGTGTTTAATTGCCCCAAGACTATGGACCTCAAACTGTGTAGGATGGTGTAGTGAATTTAGCGTTAGTGACATACTCCCTGCCTTCTCCAAGCTCCTTGGGTGTCTCTCTTTTCTCTCAGCCTTTCATGTAATTCCTGGACATCCCCAGCAAATGCTCTACCGCACTGATAACTCCAGTGTATCATCTTATTTAATTCTCAAAACTATCTAAAGAGGCGATCTTGTTTGTCCCATTTTACAAGTGTCCCAAAGTGACCCTGGGGATCTCTTAAGCTTTGAGCAAGCTCCACATCCCTGAGGAATGGATCTCCATTTGAGAAACTCTAGGTGCTGGGAGGGGTTGAGGACATGAATGTCCTTTGGGTTAATCTCTGCGAGGTCCACCCCTTATGTGAAGGCTGGTTCTCCACTGGCCATTTCTCCTGGAGAAAGGTGTGGTTCTGCTTAGATGACAGAAGCAGAATAATACGAGAAGGAACTAATTCCTAGGCCTTGCAAACAAGGAGTCCCTTTGTTTTGGCAAACACTTGCCATCCCTCCTTGGTGTCCAGAATGGGATTAAAAGAGGCAGTGTTCTTTAGCAAAGAGGACTGGCAGTAAAAAGAAACATGTTTCGCTGCTAGGTCTGTCACTAGCTGTCTTGTAACACAGAGCAGGTCCTGCTTTGGGCCTTGGATTTTTCCTTTGTGGCATGAGGGCTTTTCATTGGCTGATTGCTAAGGTCACTATTTGAGCTAAACTGCTTGCTCCTCAAATCCTCATTTAATATGCACGGTATGAATTGGAAACCTATGAGTATAGACGCTTCCCATCAACTCTGTGTGTGCGCATGCGCGTGATCACGTGCTCACACGCCTTTATCTTTCTCTTTCTTTGGGATCATTTCTGACTTCCTTCTTGGGCTGTGAATAATTAATAGCACTGGCATTTATAAGCTAGTGGTAATATGTTTTGATTTTGTCGTTTCTTTTCATGAATTATGGATATCATTAAGAAGCAATTTTTTTGAAAGTCCAAGAAGGGGAAGCAAGTTGATGGGAGGTCAGAGGAGAGGAGAGGGCACATGAACTTGCTCTCCTGCCATCTGTCAGGTTAATAAATTGCTTTCAGCTTGAAGGAATTTGAAAATGCTGGTAGCTCCTGTTCTTTCTCCACTTCTCCCATTGTGGGTGGGAGGACACAGCTGCATTTGGAACACAGATTTATAATTAGAGCCCTGAAACTCTCCATCTGCAAAAGAGTATCTCACCACCTAAAGCAGGTCTGGCTCTCCCATTCAAGAAGACCCTGGAATGACTCCTAAATCGACATTCTCAGACCTAGAATCATAAGATTGAAGTTCTCATGCTGACATTGTCTCTGACCAACTGTAACTTGAACAAGACTGTGAACTTGTGGGGCTTCTTATTTCTAAGTTGTTAAAATGATATTAGACTCATCTAGTGAATAAGCCTGTTTTGAGAGTAAAATTGTGAACATTGAAAACAAAACAAAACATCTGTCCCTTGAAAAATACCACTAAGAAATGAACAGGTTGACAGGTGTGGTGGCTAATGCCTGTGTTCTTAGCACTCTGGGAGGTAGAGGCAGGTGGATTGTTTGAGTTGGAGACCAGCCCGAGTCTTACTGAAAGTAGAAGAACAAGCCAGGGGTTATGGCAGGCACCTGTAGTCCCAGCTACTTGGGAGGCTGATGCAAGAGGTTTACTTGAGCCCAAGAGTTTGAGCTTCCTGTGAGCTATGATGCCATGGCAGTCTACCTAGGATGACAGAGTGAGACTCTATTTCAGTGCAACTTTCTGTAGAAATTGGAAACTCTGTCTCTCTCTTCATTTTCTCTTGTATTCTGTTTTGCAAACCCTAGCTTCCTTGGCTCCCCCTACCCACTGGGTCTGTGTGGGTTCCAACCTCCTTTTGCTGAAGCCCCACAAATCTCTCCCATTAGTTAGCCTGGGCAATCATAAAATCCACCTTGTTTGTTTTCATCCTCTCAGGGATGACTAACTGCTGCCTGTTGTCCAATGTTTGAAAACCCTGGTTTCATATATAGTCCAGTGTTTTTAGTTGTTTAAGATTTAAAAGGGAACATCTAGTCTTTGTTACTGTATCATGGCTAGAAGCAGAAACTTCAAATGTGTGCATTTTATTGCATATAAGTTACATTTCAATAACTATTATGATGCATTCTCATCATTATGGTGAGGCTGTACCATAATCTGGACCCTGAGGATAGCTGTGTAAAACCGCCTGTTGGCTTGGAGGTAATAGAGAACACAGGCTAGAAACTACAGAGCACTATGTAACTGACCACTGGCTCCACTGTATACACATTACCCCTACGGTTACTGCAATGCTCACTTCCCAAACCATTACAGGATTTTCTGGCTCTGAATCACTTTGGCTGGCTATGCTCACGACAGACTGGAAGTGCTATAGAATCAACTTGTTTCTGATGGTGTACACACACTGTACCTACCTCACCCATCCTGAGATATTTCTGAGAGTCTTCTACAGTGTTTCTAGACTTACCCAACAAAGTCAACTTCAAGTGGCACACAGTGGTAACTTTTTGATAGCACACCCTTTCTTCAATATTTTTCCTATCTTGTCTCAAATATTTTCTTCTGTCCACTCTGCCCCTAAATTAATCTTTCCTAGGATCACTCATAGTTGAATCCCTGTCTCAAGATCTGCTTCGGGGGAGCCCCAACTGTGACCGTAAGCAACAGCACTTTAAATAGAATCCAGTTCCCTGTGGTCAGCCTTTCTCCACTGGAGAAGACCCAGGGCCCACATCCCTAGTGTGTGCTTGGTTCCCTGCTTATTCTTGCTCATGAGCTCATGCAGGAGTGATGTAACATATGTCTTTTGGTGGTGAAAGTATCAAATGGTAATCCATTTCTAGCGGACAATTTTGGCAGTAAATATAGTTTTGGAAATGCCTATAACTTTTGGCTAAGTGATTTCATTTCTAAAAATTCATCCCTGGGTTATGAACGAGATAGGCTCTGTAGGTTTGTGCTTACAGTTAAATGTGTATGTAAGTTGGAACAAGTATACCTATTACCTGTAATAGCCTGTATTTGTAAGTGTGAGTTGTACGTCAGTCAGATATTTGTAACTTGGGGACTTACTATAATAGCCTTTATTATATGTGTGAGTCATACGTAAGTTGGATGTTTGTAACTCAAGAACTTCCTGTATTAAAGAAATTAAAAAAAGGGTTTTTGTAAAACTTGGCTCTGAGACTTTGCATTGCAGGTGGCATACACTTATAATGGAATAATGGAATACTCCCTCACAAGTCCTTAAAAACAATGTTAAGGATGATTGTACTTTGACAAGGGAAGACGTTCATAGTCTATTGTTAGGTACAAAAGGCAAGTTATAAAGCAATAAATACAATGTAAACTATTTATCTTGGTTTTTAAGCAGATAAAAGAAATTTCTGTTTGGACTCTGCCTTGCATATATACCAACAAGGCCTGACCCCTGAATAACTCAAAGCTTACTTAGCCTTTATCAACTCATCAGAAACCCAGTGGAGAATTATACTCCAGGTTAATGCCCGTCCAGATGACATGGTATGGCCATAATCACCAATCCCAGTGGAGACTTTTCAGTCTCCTTCTACACCAAATTACAAAGGGTCTTTCAAATTCTTCTTAATTTGGAAAGGACTTCCTCCTTGTCTTCTGTCCATCCTTTATGGCACCTACTAGGTGAGGACTGCTGAACTCCCCAAAAGATGGGGCTTTCCTTGTCCTATATACACATTCAGACTCAACAGAGGCCATTTTGGGTCTTTGGTAATTCTTCAACATATTTGAATGATCACTAGTTGTTGTGGAACAAATATTATCTACAAGTCTTCTCTGAATACCTTTTGAGTAACTGGCACCTATACAGTGTAAAATATGACAACTTTGAGTTACTGGCCTGGGGGATGGGCAGAGGACCTTAAAGAAATAATTTGTATCCAAAGTGAAAATTCTACTTAACAATCTGCTGTCCTCTCCTTTCCCTCTCCGTGTTTTCTTCTGGCCTCCACAAAGTACCAGCTGAGCTATATAGATGAGAGTTGAAGAGATAGCTCATCCGTTTTCAAGAAGAGTATTTTAAACGTGATTGGGCTTTGGGTAAGAACTGGAGACATGTGAAAGTGTATAGTCCAGAGCTTATTCCATCACTGGTGTATGAGAGATACCCAGAGAATTTTTGAGCCATCTGACCTAAGCTTGAAACGAACAGCTAAGGGATAAAGTCCAGAGATTAAAGGATTTTTAAAAATCTAATGGCTAACAAATAAAAAATAAGAATAATTGAGTATTTGCCCTCCGAACCTCAAATCTTTTTTATTTCTTTATTCAAGGGAAACTTTCTCACTGCAGGAGGCAAGAGAAGTTGGGTTTGCATTAAAGTTATACATGAGCTCGGAGGGATAATTTTTAGAGGAGTGATTCTCAAAACAGGCTATGGACTACAATTTTCTGAAGAATGTTTGACAAATCCCAAGCCTGACATTTTACTCTTTGCAGGTTCTGATTCAGCAAGTGTGAGAGGGGATTAGGAAACATATTTTTAAATTGCTATCTAGGTAATTCCCAAGTGTAGCCAGATGTTGGACCTGGGTTCAACAAAGCCTCAAGCAGTCTGAGACTGAGAGGGAAGGGAAGGCGGGAAGAGAAAACAGGAAACCTACTCTTAGGACTCAGACCACTTTTTCCTTCCAGAGAAAATTCATTTCTGCTCTGGTTGGCATGCACTGTCAAATGTATAAGTAGAATCCGTATCTTCATAGGAAATTATCAGTTTGGATGGAGATGAATTTGGGGACTGGCAAACAATCTTCCACCTCCTCCATTATGAGAATAAATAAAAAGTATTGGCTTAAACAGGTCCCTAGGTAGGTGAGTAGTAGATCTGACTGTTCTTTTTCTTATTGTAGAACAAAGCTTTCCTATTTCACCATTTGGTTTCAAAGACTTTTTCCTCCCCCTTTCTGTAATGTAAGCACAAATTACACTATTTTTTTTTCTTTTCCAATAATAAATGCTCTGTAGGGGCTGTAGACTTCACTGTTGGGTAAAACCGATAGGTTTTCCTTTTCATTTGTTTGATTGAAAAGACTCAGTATCAGCTCGGTGCTTCTGCTCGAGCGAGTAGGGGGCCAGCCACATACATCGGAGCTGGTGGGTTCGAAAAGGCTCAGTATCTTTCAGGAATCCAGCTGCTTGTTTCTTCCCACTTAATGAAATGCAAAATTTCTTGAAGTGCCAAGGAGTAGGCAGGTGTGTTTACATCGATTCCTTCTATAGCTGCTGTTTAATTTGCTGTTAAAAAATGGGGTTCTCCATGCTGTGAACTTCAAGATTATGGAACTTTAAGATTATGCAAGCTCCAAATACTCTTTTACTTGTCTTCTCCTCTTTCCAACTTTGCCCACTTGGGACCTTGAGCCAGTCATTTTCTTAAGGTTGAAGTGACTCTGAACTAGGGGTCCTACCAGGGGTAGAGCTGAAGACCTTATCAATTTTGGAGACATTGTGGTTCCTGGTAGAAGAAGGAAGACACCTTTAAAAACACCCATTCAACACTTCTCCTAAGTCTAGGAGTTGGCTGGTCTGTTCTGCTGATCTGGGATGAACCCATCTGATTTTGCTGCAATCTCTCATGCACTTGTCAGCTGATGGCTCAGTTGGGGAATGGCTTGTCTCAGTGACTCAGCGGGGTAACTCTACTCTTTCCCTACATCTTTCTTACAAGTTTCCAACAGGACAACTAAGGCATATATGGAGAGAAGCAAGACGGAAAGCAGATGACACACCTATGCTTTCAAGTTTTTCCTGGCATCAAATTTACTACTTTCCCATTGGCTAAGACAAGTCACACGGCCAAGGCCAGAGTCAGTTTGGGAGGTCTTTTCTAAAACCATAGGGAAAAGTAGAAAATCGGAGCTACTAATGCAATACATCTATGTATGATGGTTTGTATGAGAATAACAGAGGTACTGTTATTCTCTGTCACTGCTGAAAAAATGTGATAGCCTTCCAAAAACAAAGAGTGTGAATGCGCTCAGAACTCAGGAGTTCAGGCGTGTTTGAGTACGTGTGTTGGGTGGGGGCAGGTGATGTTTCTCATTTCTCCCCAAACCAAGAGCAATAAGAGTTTTGGAGAACCTTTGAAAATTTTTCCACCAGTCCTCTTGGGAACTCTAAGAGGATGATTTTAAGGACACTGTCAATTGGGAGATCTTTCTCCAAATAAACGCTGCTTACATTTTTGACATTTCGATTTTGACATCAAGAGCTGACTGTGTTTTGAGCTAGGACTTTATTTTTGAAATGTGGGTTACTTTTTCTGATATAAACCAAAAGAAGTATTTATTTTAAAGGTAAGAATGAGTAACCAGGAAAAAACAACAACTATGGATCAGTTATTTTTACAAAGCAAAAATTATGAGTTTTCCATAAACCCATGCTCAAGTGAAGATACTAAAACATATGAACAAATGCTGATTTTTGCTGGGTTATTTTTGCATACAAGTATTGCCACTAAAGTCCCATATGTAAGCATTTTAAATAAAACAATGAAGGCTAAGATGGTGAAGGTACATACTGTGTACTTTTTTTTTGAGAATAACTTAAAATATAGTGGGTAAAAAAAGCACAATTTTTAAGGCATTGGATTCATATTTTTAATAGGAAGTAAGCAATGCCTAAACACGGAACTCTCAGTCATTTTTTTAAGCCACTACATTTGCTAAATACTTAGAACAAAAGAGAATAATGAGAAGAATGCCACACTTGGGAAAGCTGAAGCCACCAATTGTCAGAGCTGAGAAAATCTGAATTCACCAAGTTCAGGGACTGGCAGTGTCATCACATGGGAGCCAACCCTGCTACTCAGACCAGTAAATCAGAGTCTGAATTTCAGCAAGATCACAGAGGATCTGTATGCACATTAGCATTTAAGAAACACTGGTTTATATTTGATTATATCATAAATTAGAGGCCACATCTGGATTTAACAGAAACACTGATGTTACCACATTCTTTCTTTCTTTATTTTTTTGAGACAGAGTTTCACTTTGTCATCCTCAGTAGGGTGCTGTGGCGTCACAGCTCACAGCAACCTCAAACTCTTTGGCTCAAGTGATTCTCTTACCTCAGACTTCCGAGTAGCTGGGACTACTGGTGTCCACCACAACACCCAGCTAGTTTTAAGAGATGAGGTCTTGCTCTTGCTCAGGCTGGTCTCCAACTCCTGAGCTCAGACAATCTACCCACCTCTGTCTCCAAGAGAGCTAGGATTATAGGTGTGAGCCAGTAATACACCTGGCCAATGTTACCCTGTTCTTATTCATAGAGCACATTAACAACAGCACTGGGTCTGTTATCATATTTGGGCCTCAGCATTCATGTTTATTGAAAGAGGACTCATAACTCTAATGCATCCTTGTGAGGAGCAGAGGAGATCAAGGCATAGCTATAATCAAGCGGTCTGAAATAAATGAAGAGATACATAGATATGGGGGCTTAATGTTTCAGCTAGTGCAAGCTCTAGACACTGAGCGAGCTATGGGCTGGAGAAATGATGTTCTACCATCATGCTTTTGTGATTGTCAACCATCACCCTGATAACTGGAACTGGCATTCTAGTACATTCCAGCATGTACCACGGGCCCTTGGATATTGTACATTGTACAACCTACAGTCTCTTCAATGAAGGGTCTTACTACTTGGCAGTTGACTTCCTTGAAGATTTTTTTGCTGAAAATTTGATCCTCTGACCTGGAGTGTCAGCCTTCAGTGGGACTTGTTGGAAATGCAAAAAACCTCCCTCCCTGCCTCCCACCTACTGAACCTGCATTTAAATAAGGTCCTCCAGTGCCTTCTGTGCTAATGAACATTTGAGAAGCCCTGTTCTAAGCAAGAACGCCTCAACCATGGATGCACATGAGAATCATCTTGGAGGCTTCTAAAAATATCAATGTATAGTCACTACCTTCATCTCCAAGTCAATTAAATTAGATTTTTTGAGAGTAGCCCCACACATCTGTCTATTTTTAAAGCTTCTAAATTATACTCTGATATGCTATTTGAAGTTGTTAAGTGAGACCCAGAGATGGGCCAGAGAGTCAAATGATAAAACTCTTAACTGAGGCTGGGCACGGTGGCTCACACATGTAATCCTAGTACTCTGGGAGGCAGAGGAGGGTAGATTGCCTGAGCTCAGGAGTTGGAGACCAGCCAGAGCCCGAGTGAGACCTTGTCTCTAAAAATAGCTGGGCATTGTGGCTGGCACCTGTAATCCTGGCTACTGGGCTACTGAGGAGGCTGAGGCAAGAGGATCACTTGAGCACAAGAGTTTGAGGTTGCTGAGAGTGATGATATACCACGGCACTCTATCAAGTGATATTCTGTCTCAAAAAAAAGTCTTAACTGATATTTGGCATTTGAAATAAGTGGCACTTTGAGTGTGAGAGGAGTAAGAAACGAGAATGATAGACAAGAATGCAAGTTGAACAGGTGGAATCTCAATCATGGAAATGGCTAAAGAAGGGCTTTGGGAAAAGCCAGACCCAACTTTGACGTCACATGTGCATCGATGATACTAAAACCATGTGTCTTCCCAGAGCTGTAGTAAAGGCTACAGATGGTTGGTTTGTTTTGTGGAAAATAAGAAATAAGGGCCGAGCCCCGTGTGTGTCTGAGTTTATGCAGGAAACATGCAGAAAGAGTGGTGTGATGGGGTCTAGGTTACCAGATAAAATACCAGGTCCCTAGTTTAATTTGAATTTCAGGTAAACGGTGAAAGCCCTTTGGTGTATGTACTTACCACACACTATTTGAAATATCTGACACTTAAATTTAACTAGCTGCCCTGCATTTTTATTTGCTACATCTGGCAACCTTATTTTTGCTGGACCAAGGATTTCATCCACCTGTCACTGAAGCTAATCAATGAAGAAGCAGATGAAAGAGTAGTAGTTTCTTTTATTTACAGAAAAGCCAGTGATTCTGGAGGACAGAGAGGCTGTCTCCTCAAGAGCTGTTCTGCTCTCCTGTTTTTTTCGGTTACTTTTATACTCCCCTATTCGGAGTAAGCATCAGCAATGTCACCACTCATCATAGTATACATTAAACGTACTCCTTATACGAGGATTATTCAATATCTTCCTATTACCTTCCTTATTACAACCTTCCTTACAAGGTTATTCAGTATCTTCCTATCTTAAAGTGGTTATATCTTCAAAACATTTTCACTCAAGACTAAATTTATAGTTAATCAACACTTCACTGGGTGCACAGTGTACCCTGGGTCCTCGACTGGTACCATGGAGTCCAGTTGCCCAGCAGGCCTGGAAATGTCCAGATGTCAGCACATAAGCTCACTGGGCCTGTCCAGGACCTGTCCAGCAGTGCCCAGTGTGTCATGGTTATTTAGGATAACGGTGGCTGCCATCATTATGATAATCTTGCTCTGGTCAATAAGGGTCAGGGGCTGAGAGATGCAGGCCATCCTAAGAATGCTTGTTTTGAGTTGGCAGGAATCATCAGGAAGACGGTCCTCTTACACTGAGCTGAGGCATCCTGCTCGAATTTGGTGTGAATTAGGATGCCTTTTTCTTTGTTCTCTGTTTTCCAGTTTTCTTAAGGCTCCTCACTTCCCCTCCCTCCTTCGCTTTGGGTTTGCCTTCGTTTTGTAAAGTGAACTTTCTCTGGACTTCGTTGTTTTCTCTGTGGGCTCCAGTTCTAGCAAAAGGACAGCTCTTTACTCTTAAATTTAAATGCATTGGCATTTCAGGAGAAAGGCTTTTATTTATTTACCATTTTAAAGTACACCACAGCATTAGAGATGTGGTTGCAAATTTACAGTTCTAAAGTAGCCTCAGTCTTCTATATTTAGTGATAGACAATTTCCTGGGGGTGGGGGCAAAAAAAAAGGAGTCAGCTTAGGGTGTGGTGAGAAAAATACCTGGGTGGGAATGAAAAACAGCAGCTAAATGAAAACAAGAATTTTGTCTGAGACCAGCCCCCACCAACAATCCTCCCTCTCCCTCTGCCTGCTACAAAGAGCCTTTTTCAGATGGCAGGTGAAAAGGCAGGGGACCTCTCCAGATCGCCAAGTCTGTTTATGCCTATACGGTTTTCCTTTGAGAACTGCCTGAAGTGAAGCCTTGTGAAGTGTTTCTCAAGTGCCACCTCCAACCTTTCCCAAGCTGGTGGCAACTGAGGTGCAGAAAGAACAAAGGGCAGGCCCTTGAGTGAGCTTTCCTTGCTTGCATGACAAAGAAGGGGAAAAAGGAAAAATGGGATAGAGAATGGTGGTTCTGAGAGTGTGGTCTTTGTACCAGGAGCCTTTACAACACCTGGGAATTTCTTAGTCCTGTAGAATCTCAGGTCCCACCCCAGACCTACAAAATTGGCAGCTCTGGGGCCAGGGTCCATCGTCCGTGTGTTAACAAGCCAGCTAGTGATTCCAATGCACTCTCAATTCTGAGAACCTTTGGAACAGGCGATTTTACCCTTTAACCTCCATAGGAAAAGCTCATCTTTTCTGCCAGCGCCATCATCCGGGAAGACAGGGATTACCCAGTTGTGCAAGGCTGGGGTGTTGAAGCCAGGTGGGAGGAGGCAGAGGTGGTGGGAGCAGGCTGGGGGGCATTTTCACCTAGGAGTCTTTGTCTTTTGTGAGATGACAAAAGTGAGACCAGGGTAGGTAAGGGACAAGAAGAGTAGGACAAACAGAAATGAGACTTACTTTTTCCTCTCAGCTTCCCAAAACTGACAGAGTCACATAGAAGGTAAGGTTTCCCTTGGATAGTTGGTAAGCTGTGTTTCCAGGTTAAAAATTAGTTTAAACAGAGTTCTTAACTTTCATTTAAATATTACATAAACTCATGATGATAATGGCTACAATTGAGTATTGACATATGACACACAGTGCTCTAAACATGATTCACAATTAAGTCTTTTGAGGACCACACTGCACGGTAGCTACTGAGAGCCCCATGGAAATGATGGGGTTAAAGGCCCTTGGACACGGAATCTGCAGCTGCTGTTGAGGAAACTTGTAACCCATGGTCCTGGGCTTTGGTTGCACACCGAGCTTGCATAGGGAGTGTTAAATACGGTAAAGCCTCTGTAGCTGACCACCTTCCCACACTGACCCCCTCCATAAGTTGACCTAATTTTCATAGACCAGACATGCACCACATGTATGTGTTGGTACAGTAACCTAGTTCCTTGTGTTGACCACCTCTGTCTGTTGACCAGTTTATTACAGTCCCTTGGGTGGTCAACTTACAGAGGTTCCACTGTATCTGTATTTGAGTCCCAGTTGCAAAGATCCTGATACATTATGCCTGGGCACAGCCTACACTATGGGATTTTTATTAAATATTAGCTCCTTTAGGATTCTAGTGCAAAGCCAGGGCCAAGGACCGCTATTTTCAAGTTTATCACTCCCTTCCTTGGGCCTTTAGCTAAGTACCCTGGATGGAAATTAGAATGGCCTGTTTTCCTCTGAGATGGGGATTTAAATTGATCTGAGTCCCTAACATTTGAGAGGCAGAAATGGGAGGATGGCTTGGACCTGGGAGTTTGAGATTGCTGTGAGCTGGGCTGATGTGATGGTACTCTAGCCTGGGCAACAGAGTGAGACTCTGTCTTTAAAAAATAAAATAAATAAAAAATAAAGAATAGCCACAGTGGCTCATGCCTGTAACCTCAGCACTCTGAAAGGATGAGGTGGGAGGATCTTTTGAGCTCAGGAGTTTCAGACTGGCCTGAGCAAGAGCAGAACCCTATCCCTACTAACAACAGAAAAAAATTAGCTGGGCATTACGACGGGCACCTATCGTCCCAGCTACTCAGATTTAATTGATCTGGGATGGCCCAAGCATATCATTGTTCTGATGTGAAGGCATCACTGCTCTGTCTGTAACTGCTGAGAGCTGTGGGGGGTGAGGAGGTTGGTACTACTGCTGATAAAGGCCTCTCAGGGAACGAAGTCTGGGGAGTTTCAGAACAGCAGATTTCAGACTGGGTTCAGGATTACCAACAATTTAAATAAGTGCTCTGTGTGTGTGTGTGTGCGCGCGCGTGTGCATGGATTATAAGGACCAATACCAATTGAAAATACGAGGCTTAATTGCTTCTGCTAAAAACAAGGGTAGAGATTTCTTTCCCTTTGTCAGACTGCCTTCTACAACTTGAAAAATCCTTTATCTTTTTAAAAAGTTGTTTTCAAAACTGAATAAGCCTTTTGCCAGCCTTGGAATGTCGTTCTCAAGATCCCGGGAGGTATCTCTTTGAAGTGCCAGCATCCAGGTAGATATGTTACCAGATAAAGATAACTTGTCACTGTGTTGCAATATGCAGAGACGGTCCACCAAACTTTGTCAGAAAGCCAGCAATTCTGGAGAACAGTGAGAGTAGCCTCTCCAAGACTGTTATGTTCTTCCATTTCCAAAGTTACAGTTTTATACAAAAAAGTTCAAAGCCAAGATCACACCAACCCCCTATCCCAAATAGTAATCAGCATACCTTAACCTATTACAACATTCTGATTCAAAAGTTAATCCCCTAAATCAATGCATCTCAACTACTCAAGATGGGCATCTTTAGGGTGGGAGCTAAAGTTACAAAACAGTAAGAAGGGGAGGGGGTGACGGTCAGGTAGGACCTAAACTGACCAGACCAGCCGTGTCATGTCTCCCCTATCCTGACAGACTCCATCTCATTTCACTACATGTGCTTCCAAGTGGGTCCCTATAAACTCTGAGAAGGAAAGGGGGAGCTTAACTTCAGGGGGCATCTCATACCAAGTTATAAAACTACCTCGGTCAGGCTTGGCACCTGTAGCTCAACCGGCTAGGGTGCCAGCCACATACACCTGAGCTGGCGGGTTTGAATCCAGCCCAGGCCTGCCAAACAACAATGACAACTACAACCAAAAAATAGCTGGGCGTTGTAGCGGATGCCTGTGGTCCCAGCTACTTGGGAGGCTGAGGCAAGAGAACTGCTTAAGCCCAGGAGTTGGAGGGTGCTGTGAGCTGTGATGCCACAGCACTGTACTGAGGGCGACGTGATGAGACTCTGTCTCAAAAATAAATAAATAAAAAATAAATAAATAAATAAAGTGCTTTCTTTCTCTACTACCTTTGTGGAAATGATTTCTAGGTTGGGAGAATACTTCGCTTTTTAAAATTCTATTTTCCCAGCAGTGTGATTGTGCACGCCTATGCATTTGTGTGGGAGGGTGTGTCTCTGTGTGGTGAGGGTAAGGGGATCAGTTAAAGATTTTGACCCTTCCCCTTCTATTCTACCTCTCTGCTCCATTTCTGCTACTTTTATCACATTTTCCTTTTTGGTTTTCCTTGCAAGATGCGGGAGTTTTAACCCTGCATTTAAAGAAAACTTTGAACACTGTGACGTTGTTTTCTCTAGGGTCCTCTCTAGCCCTGACATTGCAGGAGTCCATGGCTCACGCACTGGAGGACCCAGATGCTTCTGGAGTTCCCCAACAGATCAGAATGTGATCTATGCAAAGGGAGCTGGGAGAGGCCCTGTGTCACCTATCAGAGGAGGGTTGGCTGCTCCTGAAATGCTCCTCGGAGACAGATACACAGGGTGGGAAGCAGAGATGGCAGGGAGGGCGGGGGAGCAGTGAGGTCCAAGTGGAGAGTTGGAGCACGGGTTCCATTTTGGAAACAGCTGTGTGTCCTTTAGAGCCTGTGACACGTGGTTCCAGCCTCATTTATAACAGCTTTTCCAATAGTCTCCTGGTAAACAGGCTAGAGCAATATCTGCGCTGATGAGAACAGATGTAGCTGAGTTTGCCTTTTAATAAAGACAGAGCCTGGCCAGGTACAGTGGCCTCTGGACCTGCTTATGATGGCCCCAGGAGAGGTACAAGAAGTATTAGAGTCGATGGGAGCTCTATTTTCTCTTTTCTTTCTGTATTCGCTATTGCTTCCATCACTTCAGTGACTCATTTAGAGTCTGTGGTGCAGACAGTGAACACCAGACCTCCCAGATTCTCTCCCCGCCCCTCCACCCACCGCCCCAACAAAAAGCCACATTGTGCTTACTGAACCCGCGTACTGTGAATGGGGCCTTTATTCTCGCCCCATTTCTGAGTGTGCTGCAAATTTCTTTAAGTGCAGTGGTTTTGACGTCAACTTATAAAACCATAAAACAGGAGAGCTCGAGACAGTTTCTGAAATGGTCTGATCCAAGTTCATTTTCTTTTGATTTTTTGGTAACAGCAAAAAACAAAACAAAACAAAACAAAAAAAGATGTGATCAGGGATGTCAAGACACTTGTCCAGGATCAAGCAGCTGGTTGGCTGTTTCGCTACTGAACTGATTTGTTGCCCCTGAATCTACAGACACTTGGCTGAAAACTCTGCAGATTATTTTTTCAATTTCTTCCTGTGTTAACATTCCCAGGGGAAAGCTAATGGACATATAATTCCATTAAATGATAAATCATTTTCTCTCGCTTACATGTCAGGGGAAACTTTAGAGCTGGAACTCAAAACTATGCCTTCATCTCATGCGTTCAAACCCTCAGTTCAGGGTGAGATTCGCTGTAAAATTTGTTTGTTCAACTGAAGGATTCCCAGCTTGACAGATTTTTACCTCTTCTCACTGCTGAAGCAAAGGGAGAGACATATGTGGTGACGAAGTTGGAATTGTTGTTAGTGGGAAGCATGCATTCTTTTTACCGGACTCTTAGAGTGGCAGGTTCACGTTACCCTGGGCCTTTAGATTAAATATAGGACCTTTGGCTGTTTGGTAGCTTCTCAGGGAGGAAGCATGTTTGTGTCAATGTCTCCCAGCCTCTGGGCGCTGGTTTTCCCTGCCTGGAAGGCTATTCCTTACCTTATCATGCTTGGCTTCCTTTTTAGTTTTTCCTGTTAAGGTTGCATTATTTATTGAGTTAAAATTATTTTTAATATCTAAGACAATTTTTTTTTTTTTTTTTTTTTTTTGCAGGTTTTGGCCCGGGGCTGGGTTTGAACCCGCCACCTCTGGCATATGGGGCTGGCGCCCTACTCCTTTGAGCCACAGGTGCTGCCTAAGACAATGTTTTATTTTTATTTATTTTTCTTTTAAAAATTTATTTCAAATTAATATGAGGGCACAAATTTTTAGATTACATTGTTCTCACTTCCAGGGTAAAGTTCCAGTTGTGAAAGAGCTCCTCCCCCTGGGGCGTCCTATACCCCCTCCCATTGTGCCCCATAGGCAATATCCTGCCCAATGCCCGCCCTCCTTCTGCTAATCCTTCTCTCCACTCCCCCCTCGCTTGTCCCCCTGCCCGCATTCTAGGCTGTATTTGTGTTTAGTTGTTCAATGAGCAAATAATTGTTTATATATTGATTTCGTATTAGCATTGAGTACATTGGATATTTATTTTTCCATTCTTGGGATACTTTACTAAGAAGCATGTGTTTCAACTCCTGGCTTCCTTTTTGACTTCAGTCAAATATTTCCTCCTCTAAGATGACTCCCACCATCTGTTGGTGGATATCTCTATTATTCTCTCAGTATAGCCCTTTCTATGGTACCATAGAATTGTTAGCTAGACTGTGAAAAATTTAAATTGAACATTTCATTCTTAAATACATTATGCTAAGTGGAAGGCATTGGACTAAAGAGGGTGAATACTGTTATGTTTCTATTTATATGACATTCTGAAAAAGGCAGAATCATAGGGACAAAAAACAGATCAATGGTTCCTTGGGGGTAGGGAAAGGGATTGATTACAAAGGGACATCGGGGAATTTTTGTTACGATTGAAACAGTTCTGTATCTTGATTAGGGCTGTAGTTAGCAGATTGTACATGTCTGTCAATACTCATAGAACTGGATGACAAAAAGAGGAACTTTTTATTGTAGGTAATTTATACTCTAATAAAACTGACTACGAAAAAATAAACATGAACACAAAGATACCAGCTCTTCAAAAACAAAAGTCCCAAACTAATCAAAATTTCCAACTCTCATCCAATAACTGAACTAAAAATACATACAACCTTATTTATGCTAGAAGCCTAGTTGTTGTGGTTTATTACAAAGAAAATTCCACTTGTCCTCAAAAATTGTCAGTTCTTTTGAGGTTGCCCAGGATAAGCATGAGAATTCTTCTACTGGAACCTGATCTATCACTGGCCAAGAGGGGTACCTCAAAATACCTCAAGGGGGTGTCACTCTCCAGAAGGGCAGAAGGGTGATCCAAGGTCCAATTTTACCTTGTGCAAATAGGCATGTGAAATAGCAGCTGGGTGACCTCAGAATCCAAGGAATTTGGGTTTAGTGAGATGGCCATGACGCTGTAATTCTCCAGATCATACTGTGTTTGTATAGTTTGATGAGAGATCAGAGGTGGGTGGAGCATTATTGGAGCTATAAAGGGCAGGCTGCTCTCAGAGCTCCAGACCATGCAGAGATGTGAAGGCGGGGATGAAACCAAAGGGATTAGGTGGCATTTTAGTACCACAGTCAGAGAAAAATGGCAGGGATCACAGGGAGGCTGCAGACCCTATGATTTGACAAGCTACAGGATGTTGGTCAGGCTGGACTCAAGAATTGGACTCTACTACATGAAAAGGCTGATGAAACTGGTGGGAAGAGCTAGGAGAGATAAGCCTAGTGCCTGCCGACGAAGCTCAGGGGGACCACTTCTGGGAGACTGATGGAGGTGGCAACATTATGTGATGAGACTGACATTTTAAGGAGTATAATGGAAATTTAGTATTCAAAGTAGACTCTCTAGGAGCCTATGATTATAGATGTGTAGCCTAGAGATCTGAGCAAACTTCAATAAACTCTGCTGCACTGTGGAACTTACACTTGGTCCTACTAATTATGATCCCTACTTTATGACTTACGTTCACTTTGTGTTTCCAAGCTTCAAATTCTCTAGAACTGCATTATCCAACATGATGGCCACTCGCCACAAGAGGTCAGGTAAATTTAAATTTAGAATGATTAAAATTAAGGATAATTTATAATTCAGCACCTGAGCTGCATTCATCACATTTCTAGTGCTCAGCCACCAGATGAAGTGGCTGCTATTTTGGGCAGCATGTCCTCATAGGATGTTACTGACAGCAAAGGAAGCCTCCATCATTGCAGAAAGGTCTATTGGACAATACTGCCCTAGAGACGACTGTCTCCAAAACCTAAAACCTGAAGTGGTTCCCAATTGTTGACTGAATAAAAAACATTTAATCAAGTTCATCTCATGCCCCCTATCTACCTTGCAGGTCCCAGGATGACGCTATCATCCCTGAAATGATGGAGACCTTGCTTTCACTGAGTCTATGTCTGGATTATTTCTGATCCATGAATAATCTGGTTTATTTCTGCCTTGACAATCATCTGGACTTCTCTAGTGGCGGTAAGTGCTGAGGGGCTGCTGCCAGTGTGTTCTGGGTTTTATGTCTTTGGAAATCTGGGAGAGCTCTGATGAAGGGCTCCCTTCCCAACCCAGCAAACTGGAATCCAGTCTGGATGGTGTGGTTAAGAAGGTTGCCCCAAGTCACGCCTTGTAGTACTAACATTACTGACATCTTCAAGTTTTCTAGTTTGCATCTGTCTTTCCTGCAGTTTTTGGTGGGAGTGGCAGTGTTTGTTTTGTTTCTGCTGCCGTGTTTATGTCTGTATTTGCTTTGGGCCTGTGGTTAAAGTTACATTGCTTTGCATTTTTCTGGGAGAAAAGCCTCTTCTTCATTCCTGTTCTGCTAATGTTTAACAACTGGCTTTGTGAAGGGTATAAAGCCTTGATTTGAAGCATTTTTCAACTTCCCCAATATAAATACTCCCACCATGACTGATGTAAAATTACCAACCTGATGTCATAGAACACAGAGCTGGTTCTACACCCCAGATATAATAACTACAGATCATCTTAGGAGCTAATGGTAGTTAAGTATAAAATAACTAGAGAGTTATGAGTTTTAAGTACTTGTTACTTCTTTTTTTATTATAATTTAAGTTTTTATCTTTAAATTTTTGATAATAGCATGTTTAACAACTGGCTTACAGAATTCTTGAAAATGTAACAGTTGGCTCTCCTGAGCTGTCATGAGCAGTCCCCAGCCCACCACCACTCTCCTTCTACTGAGGAAATGTCTTTAGCCTTTACAATGGGTGGAATGTTTCTAATCATAACCTCTTGTATGTATGGTGACATTGGGAATATAATTGAAGATGCGTAGCTTCTAGGAACCTATCATTTGTTATCATTATAGAGCCATCTAATTTCATCAGATGGGAATCTGCCATCAAATGGGAATAAATGTATGCAAAGATTGAGAGAATTAAAATGGCCCAGGAAGAGAAATCTCTGCCTTCTGACAGGACACCGCCTGGCCTGCCTGAACACTGTCTGACTGAGCAGAATGTGTGCTGCCTGGGAAAGCAGGTGGGGTAGGAACGGGATGGCTCAGCGTGTCTAAGAGCATTATGACCTACTGTGAATACTCTACTTGAGAAACCCAAGCCATTTTCTGTTCTTTGTTAAGAAGCCCAGTTGTTCTGGAAGCTGGACAGTTTTGCATTATACTTTACTGCACTTGAAAACTCCACTCTGAACTTAAAAGTTATTTATAGGTTTTTTTCTCTTACAATTAGGAACTTCTGAAAGGTGGGGCCAACTGTGTGTTTGGTGCAGTGTTTTCTCCCGTGCGTGCTATGATGACCGGCATGGAGAAAGTGCTTGATAAATGGGGACTGAGGAGGATAAACCTGTCCAGACTAGGGAGGTGACAACCTGCTCCATGCTGATGGCTTATGTCACTGCTAATTCTGGGCATGTCTGAACACTGCTGAGGACCACGGGAGATCCCTGAGGGCTTTTGTGCTGTTTTTCTCAGGTCCTTATGCCCCCATGGAGCAGGAGGGAAGGGAGGCAGAATAAAGACAGCACAGCATGGACGCTGAGAGCTCTGCAGACTAATCCTAAACCTTCTATTTTCTGGCTGCATGATCCGGGGCAAAGCAGGCCTCCAAGCCTCAGTTTCCACACTGAAATGTGGCCTAACCACTCCTCCTTCACAGAGTTGTCAAAATTGGATGAGAAGATGCATGCAATATGGCTGGCACTCAAAAACATGTGATTAATATAATACATTTCCATGTTCTCGATGTTGGGTAACGTGGAAGGACCTTCTCTCTCAGTTGCATTCATCAGAGCTCACTTAACAGCCCATGGATACTACTTTGATGCAGAAGAACCATAGCAAGAATGGTTTGTTCACCCCTTCTGTATTTTGGGTGCTATTCTAGAAGCGGGGAACAAAGAAGTTAGTCAGTCACACTTATTGCCTTCAAGAAATTCAGAGATCAGTGGGTGAGTAGAATATATAGCCATTTATTATGATAGAAGGTGAACCAGAAATTTTGTTACTAGAACAGTATTTGACAGAGAAATTTACTAAGAAAAAAATTTTGACTGTTAACTCTGAACAAATGGGGCCAAACCTCTCTCAGGCCTCTGTCTGTGACTTCTCTGAGAGCTTGTGGCCTTGGAAATCAAATCTAGATGCATTCCCAAGGTACATGGGCAGCCTTTGTGGCCTCTCTCTTTAAGTGGAAAGTGGTGCAGCCAGCTATTACAGAGCTTTATACCTTACAACAGGCTATCACTGACAACTGGGGAATACAGCTGAGGTCTGATTGCTTGGGGTTGTTGTAATGTTGATTATTTTGGGGCAGAGGCAGCACCATCTTTATTCTACTACTTCTCAGTTTTACTGTGTGTCTCAACTGTTCTTGAATGTCGCTCTGTAGAACAAAGGTTTTAACAGGTGTCTGTGGGGACTCTGGATTTAGACACTCTGAGGTTTTTTTGTATATTTAATACTTTTATAGTTCCCTTTTTAACACTTACCTCTATGCTTGTCTTAAGGTAGTTTTGTTTTCACTTTTATGAAATATATATTATATATTTTATAGCCTAGTGACAGCCCAAGGGTGCAAACATCAGGGGATACAGCCTTAAGAGGAAATGAATTAAATTTTCCCCGCTTCCCCTCACTTGTCCCTAGTGGGCTGAGCCCTTCTTAGACAAAGGATTCTCAGCTTGAATTGCCCCAGAGGTAGGCAGTCACCTTCCCTGAGAAGGTCAGGGGGTGCAGGACAGGTGTAATCTCCATTTATGAATAATTTTTCCTAGTTCACAGGTCTTTCATATGCCTTTCTGAGGCTTTTGGTATTCCAGCCTATCTAGTTAAAATGAAAGCACTCTAGAAATGGTGCTACCTCCAGAGTTCTCCTCACATCAGCCAGGAATTGCTAAGGGTGAGAAAGAACTAGAAAGATTTTAGGGTTTGGAGGTGGGAGAGAGAGGAGCTATGAAAGAACAGAAAGTCCTTGAAGGACAAACCACAGCTACTCAAGACTCCACTGCAGGCTTATCAGCTGCACATCCTCAAAGCCAGGAGGGTTCCTATAGTGTGGTCACCTGGCAGCATCAACACCACCTGGACATTTCATAGAGATGCAGAATCCCAGGTCTGGCCAGATCTGCTAAAGCAGAATTCTGGGGACCAGCAGGGTCCTGAAATCTGTTTCAACAAACCCTCGAGTGACCCTGATGCATTCTGAAGTTTGAGAAGCACTGCTTCAGAGCCACTGATCCAGAATTACTTTTCAGCTTAAGTAGCAGTAGTATGGTTTCATGAAATATTAGACCTTCATCTGGCATAAGAAGATGCTAATGTACAAGCCCCATCACTCAACATACTTAAAATGAAAACTTACTGCTAAAAACTTAGCAATGTGAATGATGCCCATTCTCTTCCTGAGCTGCGATGCCCTCCCTTCCTTGAAGTTCTTACCAAAGAACAACTTCAGAGACAAATCTTATTAATGATAACTATGTGATGCTGCAGATAATTTTGCATCATTTTCCTTGATCCAGATGTTGGCCACGATTCAAAAAGATCTGAGTGTGTTCTCAAACCCCTTATAGGTTTCTGTATAGAATTGAATACCCAGTCAGAGTTAGAACACAGAATGTAAAGAAAAAAATAGATGGTGGGCTGAAAAGAGAAAGAGGACCAGCTACTGAATATCAGAGAATTTCATTTAGTTTTTTGCTACTAAGGTAACAGGAAAAGAATTGTTTCTCCTCCTCCCGTTTTCTGGATAATATGCTATCTCATGTGTTTTAGAACTGAATAAAGCAAATTGTACTTTTGATAAACTCCTAGAATAATGAAATGAAGCACAGGGTAATTTAACAAGACTTGAGTACACATCAGAATGCATTTTTTTTTTTTTTTTTTTTTAGAGACAGAGTCTCAGTACATCACCCTTGGTAGAGGGCTGTGGCATCACAGCTCACAGCAACCTCAAACTCTTAGGTTTAAGCAATTCTCTTGCCTCAGCCTTCCAAGTAGCTGGGACTACAGGAACCCGCCATAACACCTGGCTATTTGTTGTTGTTGTTGATGTTGTCATTGTGGTTTAGCAGGCCCTGTGCCGGGTTCTAACCCACCAGCCCGGTGCATGTGGTCAGCGCCCTAACCACTGAGCTACTACTGCTGTGCCATCATCAGAATTCTTGAACCCTTCATCTGTCCTTATAACTCATGAGCCATAAGACGTTGGGTAACTCAGCTGCTTCCTGACCCTCATGTCTTCTTCTATAAAGAGAGATGATATCAACCCCCTCTATTCCATGGTTTTTTGTGAGGCCAACGTAAGTGAAATGAGTGCAAGAATCATTTTAACAATGACATAAAGATATATGAAGTATACCAGAAAGTTGGTAACCTGGAACCATGTATCAAAATTCATCCTTGTACCTGTAACCCTGCTGCTCTTCATCTCTGTGGAAACAAAATAGCCTGAAAAGTAAAGGGGGACATCTGAGATACACACACTGTTGTCCCTTCCAGGGGAGGCAGAGGAAGACAGACCAGAAACCATGGCAGAGGCAGTTGGCTTCTTTTGGAACACCAGACTGAAGTCTATGGGTCTTGCTGCTGCCTAAGGAGGCTCATCTTGACGAGGCCCTAGAAAGCAGAGGCACCTGGGGCATGTGGACCTTTGAAGTGCTCTCTGACCTTGTGACCCTGGTAAACCTACAGCAGAAGTGACAGCAGGCTGTGCTGGTGCTGGTCCTTGTTCGGGAAGTGATTAGCACTTGCATGTAGTGAAAATCGTATTTGATTTCTCGTTAATAAGCAATTTAGGAAAAAGGACTAGGGTTCTGTAGCCGTATTATACCCAGCCAAGATAGCATTTGCCAGTGCCAGCAATTGGCATCTATTTCACAGTTGCAAGGTTTCAGAGAATAAAATATAGTATAACTAGATAATAAAACTTCATCAATCTTAAAGAAACTATTCAAGGATACAGTCTAACAAATAATTGATTCATGACATTGATCTCAAGATAATGGAATGTGAAAAGTACAGAAAAGTGAGACCTGCAATGGCCTCTGCTTTTATATATTTATAAATACAAAGGAAAGTAAAGCAACACAACACAAAGAGGGAAAACACAGGAATTTAGAAAAATAAACTTTACATCGGTTACTAAAATAAATATAAATCACTATGGAAATCAGTGTGGAGATTTCTTAAGGAGCTAAAAGTAGACGTACTGTTCGATGCAGCAGTCCCACGACTGGGTATCTACTCAAAGGAAAAAGTCATTTTATCAAAAAGACACCTGCAGGCAAATGTTTATTGTAACACAGTTCACAATTGCAAAGATGTAGAATCAGTCCAAGAGACCATCATTTCATGAGTGGATTAATGAAATGTATACTTGTATACACCACGGAGTACTGCTCAACCTTAACAAGAAATGAATTGATGTCTTTTGCAGAAATTTGGATGGAATGGAGACCATTATCCTAAGTCAAATGTCTCAGGAATGGAAAAATGAATACCACATGTACTCTCTAATAATCTGGATCTGAATGGCCATAGAGAGCAATAAAAGCCATATCCATTGGAGAGGAGTGAGAGGAGGAGAAGAGTTAAAACCCACTTACAGGTAGAGCACTGTTCAGGTGATGGGCACAGTAACACCATGATTTTCATTATAAAATTATCCATGAAACAAAACATTTATGCCCCCTTAATATTTTGAAATAAAAAATCACCAAATAAATAAAATAAATGTAAATCAAATTCTATTAGAATAGAAAGATTATCAGATTGTGAGAATCAAAAATAATCAACTTCATGGGATTTAGAATTCTGCTATGTGAAACAACTGACAATAAAATGTGGATAATAGTTTATAGAAAAAAACCCCAGGAAATCAAGTTAAAATGAAGGTAAGGTGAGAATATTGTCAAACAAAAGGATATACAAGGATAAAACATAAAATAGAGAAAAAAGAATAAATAATGATAAACGTTTTATTCCCCAAACAGGATACAATAGTTGCAAACATTTATACATCAAACATCAGATCTGCCAAAATAAAATGAAACAAACTAGGAATATAAAAAAACTTTGACAAGGTGTAATTATCATATTGCTATTGATAAATAGCTTTTTGAATTCCAAATATCAAACAAAATAACAAACTATATATTGAAGAATATGATCAAAAAACTTAATTTAGTAGAAACATGTTAGGATTCGACGCTGCAGGCAGTGAATATAGTCCCTTCTCTATGTAAACTGGAGTCAGAAAATAAATGTTCTTCCCCATTTTGATGGAACATCTACTAATATTGATCATGAATTCAGCCACATATACAATCTTAATGAAATGTTGTAAATAGAGATTTTATAGACCATATTCTTTGATTGGACTCAATTAAATTAGAAATAAGATATTAAAAGGCCAGAAAGAATATAAACTACATGAAAATTAAAAATATTATTCTAGATAATTACTGGATCAGTAAAGAAATTAAACTAACATTACATAGCATTTACGATATTTGGAAAATAGTGAAAAACATTTTTACAAAAATCTATGGAATGTAGATAAAGCTGTAGTATACAAATATATGTCTTTATTTCTTTTATTATTTAAAAAGACTAGAAATAAATTAACTTCCATTTTCAAAATTAAGGAATTAGAGGGACAAACAATATGAATCATAAGAAATGAAGAAAATGCAATTGTAAATTCTCAAAAAAATAGAAACAGAAAAAATAATAGAAAACATCAAACATAAAGCAATTTCATTGAAAGAAAAAATAAGGTAGACTGGCAGGTATTGCTGATTGAAAGAAGGCAAAAATGTGCAGTGTGAGACATGAGGAAAGATAAAAACCACAGATCTGTGAGAAAGTTACAAAATTATCAGAGAATATTGCATATAAACAATGTGATAAATTTTGTTATCTGGAAAAGTATAATCAAATAAAATAGTAAAATAGATTCAGCAAGAATTATAAATACTGGATTAGGTCAATAACCAGTAATTGATAGTAAGATAATTAAATACCTGCCATTTTAAATTATCACCAGACTGAGACGATTTTAAGGTCAAATGTGATTTTTTTCTGGATTTTGCTCTATTCTTGTCCTCTGCACTTATTATTTTTCAGGGAGTAGGCTCAAGAATGGAGGTGGGAAGGCAACATGACCAATCCTATTTTGCCTCATATGAAAACCTTACTTAGCATTGACAGTTCGACAGTCCTTTTTGTCATCTGATTGTGAGGATTTTCTTCAAATTTGAACTTGCTCGTATATTATTAGGCTGGAACCACAATGTGCTTGCTGCCTGGCCCGTGGAGGGTTGTCTCTTTGCCAGCAGGTCTTGAATCCTAGTTTTCCATCTAAGATATAAGGGCGGAGATATTATTTATGGGCAATTACAAAATCACTTTGCTAGATTTGATTTATGGGAGAAATTTCAATGAAGGTTTAGAGCTCATCCCAAACAGACAACTGTGCTGGTAGTATTTAATGATTTACTGAATGCTGCCAACTCCAGCTCTGTCTTTCAGTTTTGAGTGGTTGGATTTGGGGAGTGCTTCAGATGTATTCAAAGCTGTCCTGATGTTTAGTAGATTATGAAACACAGCCCAAAGCCCCTTTCCTTTTTTCCTTTGCTTGGTTGTGTTTCTTCTGGTATGCATATACATAGGAAAGGGCGTGAACTTCCATCTAAGGCTCTCTAGCTCCTCCTAATCTACTGCCAAGATTTTGTGATTCTAGTTTAACTGCAGGTGACAGGGACACTCAGAGTAACTGAGTTCATGATGAACTGACTATTCAACAACACAAAGTGAAGTTATTTACACTGAGTGTTTATGCGAACTCATTTGGATTATGGAGTGTGTTTTCCAGATATGTCAATATTATGTTTTGTTGAATCTTTGTGGTAATTGAGGTGTAATTTACAGAGAGTGAAATGCGTGAATATTAAGTGCATGGATTAATGACTGTATATATCTATGTAACATCCCCCCCATCAAGACATATGTCTTAGTCTGCTTTGTGCTGCTATAAAGGAACACCTGAGGGTGGGTGTCCGTGTAAAGAGGTTTACCTGGCTCCTGGTCTGCAGGCTGTGTGGGAAGCATGGTGGTGGCATCTGTTTTAGGTAAGGACCTCGCGAAGCTTCTGGTTGTGGTGGAAGGTACAGGGGAGCCAACATCACATGGCAAGAGGAAGGAAGGGGGCTCAGTGCCAGGCTCTTTTTAACAATCAGCTCTTGTGTGAACTCGCTGATTACCCCAAGGGCAGCAATCAAGCTGTCCATGAAGGATCTGCCCCTGTGGTCCAAATGCCTTCCAGCAGATCCCACCTCCAGATCCCACCTCCAACACTAGCGATCAAATTTCAACATGCAATTTGGAGGGGACAAATATAATAGCCAAACTCTATCCATATGGAGCATGATCATCACTGGAAACTCCCTCCTGTCTCTAGCGAGCGCTCCCGCCTTCAGCCAGTCACTCTTATGTCTTCTATCCCTGGGGAATAGGTTTGCTCCTTTTTGAATTTCATGTAAATAGCATTGTATAGGATTTTTTTTATCCAGTATTATTATTATTATTATTATTTTTAAGATTAGACTGATTACTTGTATAAAGAAGACAAAAAGAGTACCATGTTTCAAGAAAGGAAAAAACAGTCTTAAAGTTGTAATATACAATCTATACCAATAACATTCATTATCTTGTATTTTGTATCTCTTATAATTGCAGAACTCAAATGTGGCTTGAGTATTAACAATTTTAATATCATTTTGTCCCTTTACTTAAAATGTGTATACATTTTTTGGCATCTTCTGTGTATCGAGACTGTTTCTCCTTATTGCTGAGTAGTATTCTAGTATATGAATATATCACAATGCATTTCTCACATCTCCTATTGAGGGATATTTGGGTTGTTTCCAATTTTTGACTCATATGAATGAGACTGCTATAAATATTCTTATAAAGACTTTTATGGGCCTGTGTTTTCATTTCTGGCATAAAACCTAGATCATAAGTTAGGCCTGTGTGTAAATCACATAATTTTTGGTTTAGATGTGTTGGCTTAAGGTTATATGCTTAAATGTAATAGGTTTAGTCTATTACTTTAAATAATTTAAAGTGAACATTTACCTATAAATAGTGTCTCAGACACCTCTACCTATATACAACATACTGTTCAGCAACCCAGAATGTACCTCATTCACCTTATTGGCATATGTGACATAATGGCATATGTAAATAAAGGTCATTTTGAGCAACCTGTTCAGCCCGGGTTATCTCTAAATTCAATTACCCCCCTGAGCAAGTGGGTCACCAGTGGTGACAATTAAGGCTTATTGTGCTGTGTGATTGCATATTCACATCTTTCCCTAGAAAAAAAGACACTCTTGGGACCAGGTTTTACATGAGCCAAAAAAAAAAAAAAAGATGGCTGTGATTACCCACAAATGATGGGCGTGAAGGAGTGCAAGTGACCTTCTCAGTGACCAAGAAAATGCAAGTCAGAACAACTTGAAGGAGCAACTAAGAACATAGCCAGGACTACATTATGGACAATGATGACTAGGATTTCAAGAACTGTATGCATTGCTAACGTATTTAATGTTCTCGTTTGTCCTATTTTCTTTACAATGATTTGTAAGAAGTTAAGTAAGCCTTCCAGCGGGATGAGGGTGAGAGTCTTCTGAGGAAACCATATTCTATTCTGGACAGTGTGCAGGAAGGGAACTAGGTGTGGGATTCAGCCTGGGAGCGCAGTGCTTTGGGGTGGGCAGGCTGATGGTGGGGTCTTTCCTCAGTTCCCAGAGGCTCTGGCAAGGACCTATGTTATAAAACTCTCAACTATTGCTATGAAATAACCAACTTCTACCCTTATACTGCTTTAGTCTCTCACTGTGTCTCTTGTTATTGTGTCACTGTGTGACTCGGTCAGGTCCACATGACATGGGTTTTAGCAGGTTCCCATGGCAGTCTTGCTTGGTGAGTGCAATGCTAGAATTTTCAGCTGTTATCCAGGCAGAGGTGATGTAATTCCTTAATTAAATGATTAGATTTCAGGCTATGAATTTCCTACATAAAGATTGCCTCATTTGATGATGTGGGAATTTTCTTGCTTGGCCTGAGCTCTTGTTGGCAATTCAATGTAATTAAAATGTCTGGAGACCATCCTCAAATAGAGTGGCCTTTGGCGTCCCATTGTCACTGGATCCTTGAATGGACGTCTGTGTCTCCTGGCCTGTTCACTCGAACTTTCTGTTATTTATGAAATACTGCCAGACTGAGAATGCAGTCTCACCAGGAAAATTCGGAGAGATTAATTAATGCCTTGGTTGTTTGAAAGCTAGAGGGCTGTAACTCTCCACTTGCCAGGTTGTGACATTTACCAAATGTAGGTTACCCAAGAATTAGGTCCCAATGTTCTGAAAAAGTATCAGCTATCAAGACTCCCTTCTCTCCTTTGGTGGAAATTGTGGTTTTTAAAAATTTGATGTCAGATTCTAAGTTTCTTCCAAACCTTTTATTTTTTAAGCAGAAATCTAAGTCAGTATATTTGCTCCATCTTTTGTCACTGTATGTCCCGAGTCACCCAGTGAGAATCGGAGCAGCAGGCAGTTTAATTTGTTCACAGTATAATCTTGAGTCCCTTTGAGTAAGAGCTTTTAGCAACTCTGCTTCCTAATTGTAGAATTTACTACCAATTTCTAGACACAGCACCCTGCCTGTCTCTGCCTAAATAAACTGAAGCTTTCTGCATTAGCTGGAGTGTTTGAAACCCTCAGATGGGGGTGGAGGACCCTGAAAGGTGGGGAGAAATGTTTATTGTTCCATGCTCAGGTGTTCGCCTGGAAAGAAGGAAACACAAATTCAAATTCACACCCATGTTATTTGTGTTTCCATTTCAGGAAACAGAAAGGAAAATAAGAGTAATGATAATAAAAATCAAAGAAAACAGTTAAGGACAGGCAGGGAGAGGTTCAAGAGGAAAAATAGTGGAGAAAGCGAAGAGCTGGGAAGGGCTGGGAGGAAATGAATCAACCCATCCTCTCAAATCCTTGCCACTTCTCTGTGACTGCAGTGGATTTAGTAGCTTTCTTAATTCAGAGACGTTCACATATATCACGGGCAGTTCTTGCTGAAATATTTATTTGCTTCGAGTTGGGCCGTATGGAGCATTAACCACAGATTTGGTAGCTGGCCTGCGCTCTGTTCCTTTTCTTGCTTTGAACCCCTGATACACCTTTGCAGCTGCCACGGCCGCAGTGCAGAGGTCAGCAGTTGCAAGCACAGGTTAACTCTCCAGAGTTGTTTCACCCGTAAGGGTCTGGACCAAGCACTAAAATCCAACATTTCTCCTTTGTTCCTTCATCATTTAATTTATTAACTGTAAGACAGAGAAAGCACATTTACAAGAATTCTGGTTAAAACAAAGTGGTAGGAAAGGTGAACAGATTTATGAATATGATTTCATTCTGGGGTGCCCAAGGGAGGTGGAAATCCTTTCCCATTGCTACACAATAGGGCCTTATAAAGACTCAGTAGAAATGGATGTCACAGCAGAGGGTGCAAGAGTTTTGGGAATCCCCATACTTCCGATCACCTGCGTTAGAGACATAAATTGACATGATAAGTGAACATTTCAGCTTTCAGGGAGGTGGAAGGAAATGGCTGATGGCACTTAGGCACCCACAAACACACACACAATCTTGACATCCGTGCGTTAACAGGTAGTGTTCTTTCACAGTGAGGAGGTTCAGGAAGCAAGCAGGTTGTCTGTGGTTCTGAATCTTTCTACCCAGACTCTTGTGAAACCTGATTGTTTATGAGGCTCTGGGGATTAAGGGCTGCGTCTCTTATCACAGCCGAGTTTGGAGCCCTCTTGCCTTTGTTGTAACGTGTGAAGAAAATCTAATACAAAGCTCTCTACATTGCAGAGAGCCACAGTGCATTCATGGTGACGGAGTTCCCTTGTTTATAATTAAATTCAGGAAGCACACCAGTGAGTTCTTTCTCAGGTGAAGGAATGGTGTCTGTGCTGAGGAAATTTAACCCTCCACTACTATTAGGTGTCAGAGTCCTTTTGAAGGTGAGATGGGCCAGGCAAGGTAGAGAAGGGTGGGAATGGATTGCTTTGGAGATGGGATTGTAACGGGTAGAGTATGAGGGAGTTGGGATAGTCGTCAGGAGAGTCAGAGAACTGACTAGAGTCAGGGAGGATGAGAGGTGGTGAGAGAAAGGACTGATCCAATGAACTTTACTACTCCAGGGTAGAGGTAGAATTTGGGTCCTTCAACCAAGATGGTGCACTTAGGAAGGATAGGTGAGTGGCCTGCCATTTTGCTCCCTGCTACCATCTCTAGGTTTAGTCCAGAGTCTGGCATGTAGCTGATGTTTAATTAATTAAAAGAATGAAATAGGCAACTGCAAATGTGCAGTTATACTACAAGACGTTCTGGGGAACTTGGGAATAAGACAACCACGTAATGAATAGGATCGAGCATCATGCCACTGCCAGCTCCCAGCATGGGGAAGGATAGCTGTGTGGACCAGGCATGGGTACTGATTTGTGCTTAGATTAGAATTAGCTGCAAGGTGGCTTAATGTCAGCCGGCCCATCTTCAGGCCCATGACCTTTACATTCCTGCTGATTAGATGCAGGTCTATTATCTGAGCCTGGCGTGGAGGAATCTGTAGGGCAGGTGCAAAAATCCCCAGCTAAAGGGATTTGGAGGGTGTAGGAGCCAACATTCCTTATTCAAATAGCTTCAAGAAAACACATATTTTGGCCACATTTAAGGGTATAGGCAGGAAAGGAAGGAATAAGGTCTGGTGTTTAGTTCTGTACCTCCCGAAAGTGGTATATGTGTGTGTGTGCACGTGTGCAAGTGCATGCACACTTATAAGAGAGTTTGTGGTGGAAAGCACAAGAACACAGAAAGAGGGATTGGAGAAATACTCATACCTATAGGTACAGAGATATGGATAGATGATCAGGGACACAGGGAAATACAGAGATGCACAGACGCAGAAGGAGAACAAGGGAGACAAAGGTGTGGAGTCACAGAGGCCTGTGGGAGTCTCCTTCCATCTCCGTTGACATAGTATCCCGAGGGTTGGCGGGATCATGATAGAGTTGTTCTCACTTGAAGACTAGGGATTGGGTTTAGAGAAGCAGAGAGTTTAAAACAGAAGAAAATCACCCTCAAAACAGACAGAAGGTACATCTTAATAATGACAGTTCTGCCATTATGAAACAATAAAACTATTTACATTTGGAAATATACAAAATGCATGTAGGAGGGTCCCAGGCCTCTAGGACATGGGCTGGGTCCAAATGACTAGCTTTACAGGCCATTGTGCTGGGGCGGGCTATTTTATTTACAAACTCTTTGCTGATATTCCCTTATATATCTTCGTCCACATAGACACCTGACACTGTGACGACTGGAAAACATATTTATGGAACAAAACCTTAATAAGCAGATGCCCTTTCCACCGCTCTTGCTCACACCCAGGAGAGAGTTAAGCCAGCTTCCTCCTGGCTTCTCTGCCCGACCTCGTGCGCAAACAGAAATAATTATAAATTATGGCACAGGCTAGTCAACAGGAAGTCTCCCAAGCCTGGCTTTAATTCATTTTGGGTGATAGTTCATTTCACACAGCCCCACTGACAGGAATAACTTATTTTAATTGGCCGGCATTTGTGAGGCAGAGCGTGGTCTACGTTAGAAATGACACTGCCACTTTATGGTAACTGTCTTTCTCTGACTCATGGTTATCTAACTGAAAGGAGTAGATCAATTTTTCATAAATCATAAAAACATGTAGAAAAATAAAATGGATTTCTTTCCAGCCCTTTCTCACTCTCTCACACAATGCCAAACACAGAAAAAAACAAGACTGTCCAATTTCAATTCAGTGACCAACCACCTATACTTGGAATTCCCCTGAAGAAGATGGCCCTAGGGGGTAAGAACCAACAATAGTCACACAGCCTGAGGCTGGGGAAGCGACAGGGCCATCTCCTCCCTTGTTTGGCTCTTTGGAAATGACAATGAAAGCAATTGCTTTGTCCCCTCATAGTCTTTGTTCGTTGTTAGAGATGGTCCTCCAGACTAGGGTGATCCCTGGAAATCCTAACCTCCCAAAGGCCAGGGAGGTTGCAAAAATGTGTCTAAGCATATGGACAGATGAAGAGGAGTGGGAAGTCCTACATTCCTCTTGGAGACCTTTGTGGCCTCTTTGTTATATGTTAAAAAGACTCTGCAGGAAACCCAGAGTCATTTTCTCTCCTTTTAACCAAGGCCCTTTTTTGAATGGGTTTGGAAGAGATGGAAGGAGAGCATTTGATCCTGTAATCCCATTACTGGGCATCTACCCAGAAGAAAAAAAAAATTCTTTTATCATAGGAACATGCACTAGACTGTTTATCTCAGCTCAATTTACAATCACCAAAATGTGGAAACAACCTAAATGCCCACCAGTCTAGGAATGGATTAGCAAACTGTGATATATGTATACTGGGGAATACTATTCAGCCATTAAAAAGATGGAGATTTTACATCTTTTGTATTAACCTGGATGGAGGTAGAACACATTCTTCTTGGTAAAACATCATAAGAATAGAGAAGCATAAATCCAATGTAATCTATTCTAATATGAAGGTAGTAGATGAGATGATACAAGGTGGGGGGGGTAGAGGAATGAGGGAGTGGGCAGAGGAGAGGAGGGAGGGGTATGGGAGGTCATGGTGTATGGCTCACCTCTCTTGGGGGTGGGGCACAATTATAAGAGAGATTTTATCTAACAAATGCAATCAATGTAACCTAATTCTTTGTACCCTCAATTAATCTGAAACAATAAAAAAAAGAAGAACCCATATGAAGTCTAAAACCCAATTATAGCACAAGAATATGGGGATAAGGGCAAGGGAGGGGAGGGGAGGGGGGAGGATGGGTGGAGGGAGGGCAATTGGTGGGATCACACCTACGGTGCATCTTAGAAGGGTACAGGTGAAACTTATTAAATGCAGAATACCAATGTCTACATATAGTGATTAAGAAAATGCCATGAAGGCTATGTTAAACAG